>PYSR01000220.1:0-55587 GCA_003049425.1 Magnaporthiopsis incrustans
ATACGCGTTCAAATGTTTATAAGCATTTTACTTGCGAAATATAACATATTTATAAAAATAAATTTATTAAAAGGGTATATTTATGTAAAGTATAAAGGTTTACCATTTTGAAATATTATTGCCTATTTTGGTTGATTTTTAATTTAATTTATAAATTCCTGTGTTTGCGCAGTTTACTATGGTGCACTGTCGGACTGGAACAGACTTCTGTCACGTTACTGTACATATGATGCCGCATTGCAAGGAGTGGGGCCGCCGAGGCAAAGAGGGCCGAATACATTCCATCCCAAGCAGGGGCTTGATGCTCGCCGAATCTCTCGGACAGCCTCGCTCATATGCTTCCATCGCGCTTTGAAGTACCCAATGGGTAACATGCACTGCCTGTTGGTGTTGGGCAACCCGAGGGGATGTCCGGAAAACGAAACGTAGGATACGCAATAAGCAAGAGGCCGGTGAGAGCCGTGGGCGGTGACACCATGTTAAATATATAAAGCAGCACGGCCGTACTACCTAGAGAAGTCCGGGACGCATGTCAAAGGCAACAAAACATCAGAACGGGTTTATTAGCATACAATGACAATACACAAAAGCCACCAGTGGTCAGAACCCTTCCGCGGGGTCCCCACGGTTTCCCAGAACGCCCTAAACGCCTGCCCATCATTTCCCCGTAGATCCAGGATAATCGTCTCTGTTCCCCAAAACACCTTATACCAAACGAGATCCGTCCTTGCTGCCTCCTCGTATCCGCACACGCGGCTATGAGCAATCCTCGGCTCATGCCCCTCCACGGGGTTTGGCCTTCGCCTTTGCCTTCTCCTTCTTCTCGGCCTTGATCTTCTTCTTGGTCTCCTCCGCCTTCACTTCGAGCTTGCGCTTGTGCTCCTTCTGCTGCTCCTCTGTGCGCGCGACGGGCTTGAAAAACCCCTCGAGCCGCTGCTGCTGCGACGTCTTGAGGTTCTTCTCGAGCCGCGCGGCGCCCGACCGGACCCGGTCCTCAGAGAAGCCCTTCTCCGTCACCAGGAAGTTGACCAGCCCTTCGATGTCGGGCTTGTCCCACTTGAAGTCGCAATCCGGGTGGTCGGCCGCCCGGACGTCCGGGTTGAAGAAGAGGTCCCTCGCATCCTCGAACGGCCAGTCGTCCGGCACCGTGTACTTGAGGTCGCCCTTCCTCATCTTCTCCACGATCTTCTCCAGTGAGCCGTGCTCCCGAATCAGCTTCAGGGCCGTGCTCGGTCCAACCTTGGGGATCGGGTCAAGGTAGTCGCAGCCGAGGAGGATACACAGATCGACGAACTAAACAGATGACATAGTCTTGTCAGCAATCCCGTCCGTCCATCTCTAGTGTGGCACGACATCCCACCCGACGGCTCAGCCACGCACCTGTTTCCGCTCCATGTCCAGGCCCTCGAGCACCTTGTCAACATGGATCTCTTGGATGGGCTCTTTGCGCTGCTCCGAAAACGTCAGGTGGCGCAGAAGGATGGGCGAGTCGAAGCACAGCGTGTCCATGTCTTCGCTGGCGGCAGCAAACACCTTGCCGGCGCGGGCCAGGACGGCGCACTGGGCCTCGGCCTCGGTGGGCGCGATGATGTAGGGGATGCCCATGAGCTTGAGCAGGCGCTGGCACTCCTCGTTGTGCTCGCGGGTGACGCGGACGGTGCGGCGCGAGAACTTCTCGACGTCCTCGGCCGTGCCCGTCTCGCGCGCCTCCTCGAGGCCCTCGAGCGCCTCCTGCTTGCGCTGGTATCGCCGTGCGAGCTCTCCCGACTTGAGCTTCGGCGGGGCGCCGTCGAAGACGTAGAGCGGCTTGATGCCATTGTCGACCATGCGGAGCGTGCGGTAGAACATCCCCATCAGATGTGACGTCGTCTGTCCGTCCTCGTTCGTCAGAACCTCGCCATTTGACCTGACAGCGATCAGGAACGAGTATATGCTCATAGATCTATAGCGTGTGGGGGCTGTTGTCAGCTTTGCAACAGCGACTGGCGCATCTGCTAGGGCGGAGAGAAGGTCGGTCCATACGCATCCTGCGAGGAGGAGAGGAATTGTCAGTGGATGCGATTTTCGATGTCTTCGTGTATCGGGTTCAGTGCTTACAATGGCGACTTTGCGGCCAAAGTGGTTCTTTATTTCTCCAGTCTTTATCGCATCGGGAGCATTCTCCTTGATGATGGTGAAGAGCTGCTTAATACCCATCTTGCCGGGAGGGTGGCCAGATCCAAGCAGTCGAAGGTGTGCACGACGGAGCTCTGCAGTTGCTTCGAGACTTTTCTGTGCGATTTTTCTTTCCGCGTGGATAGCTGTTTAGGTCCTGGCTGTTGTGTAGATCGGATCGTGATGTCACGGAAACGGCTGGAGCGCATTTCATCCACGCCAAAAACGCGCCTGGCAACCTTCACGGAACGGACGCGACATGAAGTGGGGTCACGTGGGCGCGTTTTAATGGATCGGCCCCGCTCCGGCCTCTGCCCGCCTAAACGAACTTACAAGGAGATCGGATGCGCCCATAACTTCGCCATACAGACGAGCAGAAAGGTGTCTATGATGGCCATTCGGGTCTCCCGGCTTTGCCACGGATGACAATTCATTCGAGAAACCCGGAAAACTCATTCCTCGGCTGAGCACGGCGCCAAGACCCCAAGCTGGTGGCTTTGTGGTCGATCGAACAGAACCGGCCGACTGGCGCCGTGGCAGCCGTCTCAAAGAACATTACACTAGGAAGCTCGGCGCTAATAAGTCGGATACGCAGCCCACGAGAGTGTATGTATGCAGAGTGCTGCACCTACCGGTTTTAGCTGTAGGCAAAACTTTCCACAGCAGCATCGCTGGCTACACTAGGTCTGTATCTTCAATTAGGTATTTCCACCATGCAATAAACATGGCAACAATCCTATCATAATCATTACATTAGCCCCAACGAGTCGGCCGGAGATGAATGGCCACCTCCCGGAAGGCTTGGCGGGTTTCGGCCGCACGAACTAAAAAGCCGTCAAACCACGCAGCTGGGTCATCGTCACTCGCGGATAATTAAAAGGATCAGGAGAGCAGGGGCCCCAGCCAAGCCATTGCCAACGTTTGGGTTCCTTCTGCCACTTCAACTTGGCCAAGGCGGCGATTGCATGTCGTGAATCCAGAGTCTCCTCGAAACTCCTATTGGTGGGGTATCTCTCTGCCCAGGCGCCGGCTCGTTGACCCTGCTGCTAAATCCTATGGTTTCGGCTCGTCTGTCGGCGTCATGTGAATAAAGACTCGGGGGCACGCCCGCGCCACATTCACATATCTCTGGCTAAGCAGCAAACCGGGGCAAGGTGAGAGCAGGGGGAATTGTGTTCCAGGTAGACCGGGGTGGCTAACCCGGCAGTTCACAGGTAGGTCAACGCACCCAAGAGATAGGATGAGTTCTCCGGGAGCACTGCGTTCTGTGGTTCAAGAGACGGAAAGTGGGAGGCGTCCAAATGCAATCTATCGGTGGCGTACTGGGGTAAGAGATGCCTACTGGAAAGTCGGCAAGACGGGGGTCTCGGATGTCGGGGGGCGCGGTTTAGGGAGAACCCGAGAGACTGCCCACGTCGGCTCCTTTTCCAATGAAGCAAGCGTCAAAAAAAAAAAAAAAAAAAAAAGTTAAAATAATCTCTTATCTCCCAAGCCACCCCGCATCAGATTATTAAAGTGTGCATCTAAAAGGTGGAGGAGAGGAAAAGGGAAGGATAGTGGAAGTCCAAGCGCCGAGGCTGTACCCCCGAGCGGGCGGCAACAAGACACTGTCAAAATGCAGAAATCGAACCATTTTGACATCAGACAGTTTCCGCTCCAAGACTGTTCGTGTTTCGGGCCTGCGGGTTGCGCCGAGGCGTGGAAACCGAATCCCTGGGGAATGGAGATGACGGATGAGCTAATCCAAACCATTGGGGCAAGGACTCGGGCGACAAAGGGACATTGTGGGCGCCAAAACATCGCATATCGTCGCTGGAGACTACAACGACTGGGACAAGACAGATGCGGACTCGGTAGGTTAGACGCCTTGGTAGAGGAGCGTGGTCCCGTCGGTGGAAACCTAATAACAGGTTTCTGCATAGGGGATTGCTGAATGCAATGTACAAATATTGCAAAGAAAGCCCCGTTTGAGAAACGAAATGGAAAGGATCCTCGGGGAGGCGACCTCGAGAGTGGCATGCCATTGCCAAAGCCAATCCACCGAATACATCGTCCTCGGCGTCCCGGGTCCAGTCGAGAATCCACAGTTCCTCCTTGGCTTCTTCCTTCGGGCCCACGTCCTCATCAGGGGCTCCATCGGGGTAGGTATCGGCAGCTCATCATCTCGTGTGCTTTTATGTACTCTGGAAATCGTTGGTTCGTAGAAAGATTTTTCCGAAATAGCCCCTCATGTCTTCGCCCATCGATGAGGCTTTGCGCTTGAACGCACAATACAGAGAAAAGAAAATCGAATGGGAAGCAAAAAAAAAACTTACAAATCCCAACTAAAAATTGCGAATATGCACATTTATATAGAGTCGAAGTGAAGAAGGACGGGGATAGGAGAAAAAAAAACATGTGATTGTGTTGGCCCATCTGCGTCCAGCGCGCGAAATGCAGTAGAAAGACAAAAGGTAGGATGTATACGCCTCTACCGAGACTGATTGCTTGTCCCATCTGACCCGTCCGTCTCTTCTTTCCATCACGCCCGCTGGGTGAGGCGCAAAACCCGAGGGAGCGGAAGCGAGGAGACATATGCCGTGCAAACTTGCGAGGGGATATGAACTCGTGGGGTGTATCGGGCGTCCTGTTTGCTCCCTGATGCGAAACAAACACTAGAAGTTCTCCTTGCCCCAGACAAATGCGAAGCTGGAAGATGGTTTGTTGGGTTAGCAGGCGTTTCACAGCAGCAGCAATCATTAGAGGGAAGTCCAGGGCGGAGGAGAAAAACTTACTCAGGCTCAGTGTACTTGTTGCAAAAGATGTGCAGTGTGCTACCCAGACCCTTGGGACCGCAGAAGAAAACACCAGCCTCGGAAGGCGTGTGCAGTTTCCTGATACCCCTGAAGATCATGTCCCAGTTGGGCCTGCCGAAGTTGGTCGGCGCACGCAGACCCGTGATGGTGTCCTTGTCGGCGTTGGCGTCGTTGATCATGATGTTGGTCGCGTCGTCGGCCTTGATCTTGGCGGTCAGGTAGGCGTGGATCTCAATGCGGTTGTCGACGTCCTGGGCCTCGATGGCCAGCAGCAGAGAACGGAACCACTCGAACGAGCCAAAGTCGCGGCAAATCCAGAAGAAGTAAACCTTGCTCAGGCGAGTCTTCTTCTGGGGGTAGTTCATGCGGTACCAGATAGACTTGAGAATGGAGGCGAAAGGCGTAACACCGATACCGGCACCGCAGAGCACGGCGATCTCGTACTTGAACACGTCCTCGGAAGCGGAACCGAAGGGTCCGTCAACGTAGACGCGGGGGAGCACCCGCTTCAGGGCCGGGTCGACATCCGGGTTCTCGCCGTTGACACCGACGACAGTGGACGAGCCGCTCTTCTTGTCCCAATCGCAGCCCAGAGCCTTGGAGACGCCACGGGTGAAGTCGCCGACAACACGCATGTGGATCGAGATGTAGTCCTCCTCGGGGGCGCTGGTGAGCGTGAAGGGGTGGTACTGCCAGACCGAGACGGCGGGGCAGCAGAAGAAGATGTACTGGCCAGCGCGGGTCTTGGTGTGCTCCTTCTTGATCTGGATCTCGCACACGTTGCTGGGGTGCTGGATGACCTTGGAGACGTAGGTGTTGT
The DNA here is from genome assembly GCA_003049425.1 of Magnaporthiopsis incrustans. NCBI lineage: Eukaryota > Fungi > Ascomycota > Sordariomycetes > Magnaporthales > Magnaporthaceae > Magnaporthiopsis > Magnaporthiopsis incrustans. The sequence goes on from PYSR01000220.1 coordinate 5,770, forward strand.
GCTTGCCGCGAATCTCACGGGCGACACGCTCGGCCAGGTAGACGAAGCCGCCGTACATCCAGAACTGCCAGAAGACGCCGATGGCCGAGGTGCCGAAGGACATGCAGAACGGCGCGAAGTCGGGCTGGATCATGCAGAAGGCGCCGTGGATGGACCAGAAGAAGAAGAAGACGATGAACATGTGGTGCGTGTACCAGAAGCGCTCGTAGTTGGCACGGCGGGGCTTCTCGACCGAGGTGAAGACCATGCCCATCAGCGCAATCAGCATGACGTAGCCCGTCCAGCCGGGGCCCGAGACGAAGTTGGCGAGCAGCCATCCGTAGATGCCGAGGTTGTACTGGGCCGCGACCTGGGCGAAGTTGTTCCAGTGCGCAACCGTGTGAACCCAGCTGAAGAAAACGATGGACCACGCCGTGGTGATGTGGAAGGTGATGTTCTTATCGAACTGGATGATTCCGTTCAGCGGCGTCTGGCGGGCGAGCGAGATGAATGTTCGGCAGACTGGGAAGAGAATCATGGCCACGTCGAAATGCAGCACCAGAGCGGCAGATCTGTTGATCGATCGGGTCAGAGCACCTGTCAGCCAAGACGGCTCCCTCGAGGCGGCGGGACAGGGGAGCTTGGAACTTGCCTGGCAATCGCAAAGGTCGGACCCAGCATGTCTCTCGTCTTCTGTAGACTGTCCTTGACGGCGTAGTTGACGAAGGCAAAGGCAAAAATCAGGGCATGCAAGATCATGAAGACAAAGACGAAGCTATCCCACTTGTTAGCCCACGAAACAGCCGCGAGAGGCAAGGCACTGCGCCGATCCGTCGACGGCACCCATGGTGATTTTTCGGAACGGAGAGTGGGAGGCGTACAATCGACGGTATCCTTCGTTGACCATCCACCGGTCAAACTTTTCCCTAGGCGTAAGCTCCTTTTGCCTCTCCTGGGTCATTTCGCCCGACAGCAACATCCTCGTTAGCGGCGTCCATCTTGCTCGCTCAGACTGTTCCTTTGCGGAACCATAGCTGTCCCGGTATCCCGACATGGTGGGCTGTCCGCGGACGCTCGGTCGATGTCTAGTTCGGGTCGATGTTCAACAAGGTCTCAACCCGGACCGCGTGTCCGTCGACAAGTCGACACCTTTGAATAACCCCAATGGAATCCCGCAAAAGCCTCAAGTCGGTTTCGATGTCGGTGTCGGTATCGATGAAGTGTCCTCCTCTTTATCTTTTCCCCCACGTCTCACAATATTATCGGGCGTCGGTATTAAAGAGTCGTCGCGTTGCAACTAGATGGAATGGGTATTCAGAGCCTGCTGAACGGCGTCGTCAAAGGAGGGTAGCGAAGAGGAGAAAGAGGTGGCAGGACGACACCACAAGAGAAGGGAAGTAACAATGGGAAAACAAAAAAACAAAAATGAGCGCAAATCGTGGCCTGCGGATTTGCCGTGAGCAGGCGGCGTGGGGAACTGTCAACAAAACAACTCGGAGACGGAGCACCAACAGGAGGGAAAGGAGGAAAAGAAAGCCGGCGGGTTTTGGTGGTGGGAGATCGTCCGTGTAAGAAGGGAATGGGCGAGGAACTGGCCACTGGGCCTCCTGGAAGGGAAAGGTGGGGGTGTGGAACGACCAGGGGCGGTGATCAGGCCGGATGCCAAGACACGTTAGGGTCGGAAACACGACAAGATGGAATGGTTTTTTTTTTCCCCAGCGAGGGATGAAGGCAGCCCATATCCTTGGACCCGCTGCACTACCTGTGCTGCCAATAAAGTGTTCTGCCTGCTTCGACTGGCGGCAGCGTAACGCTTTTGCTGGGAGCTGGACGCCCACCACAAGGGAGCGGGGCTCGCAGGGCCGAGACGATGCGTGCGGAGGGACTCGCCGAAGATTCCTACTAAAATGAATGAAAGAGAGGGATGTAGGGAGAGGCAGGGAGAGAGACAACAAGACAATCCGGAATTAGAACTGATACATGGAAGGCGCTCATCTAGTTCGCGGGATTTCCGATAGCTAACAGCGGCAACTTGGGCCTACAAACCGGAACCAACGCATGGAATATTCATTACAGCGGGGCCCAAAACGAAAAAGGGCAGGGTCAAGGGCGTCTAGCAGTGAGAATTATCAGAGGACATTGCGTAAGCTGCCGATTGGGGAGCGGCAGCCAGACAGTGAATACAGAATGGGATGATCAAAAGCAGAAAGGTGCGAAAACTGATTTCCCAGGTGCCGTCGTCCAACGCCAGCCTGGGCCATGGTGAAGCTAAAAAGGGGGCAGGGTGTGGCCCGACCGTGGATCGATGAACAGGTCAAAAAGGAAGAAGAATGGATGAGGCTCGAAACAAAAGAGGGTCTCTCGGGCGGGTAGGTTGCAGGTGGTGTGGGCCGTCGCAGCCCTGGCGGCATTTGAACTTGGGGATAGGGTATTGGTAAGCCTATTTTTCATGTCGGGCGCCTCTGCATTGAGCCACGTTGGGTCGTCGGCTCAGGCCGAAATAGGGGAGACCAGCGCGGCGGCATCTTGGTTTCAATTTCAACCGAGCATATCAGAGTCTCCATAACGGGACGATAGGTACCCAGTGCTGACCGTCCTTCGCTTCCCCAGAACATGCACCTAGACCGACGGCGCGACCAACAGCCGGGGCACAGGCGCAGGCAGGCAACAAGCACACATTCGGGCTCGCGCTGGACAGCCTCCTCTGCGCGCGGCTGGCTGCCGCCCACGACGGCAGAGCCACAGCGGAGTCCAGACGAAGCTGAAGCCTGCAAGGTCTAGATTCTCAGAATGATCGACCCGTTTGCCAGGGGGGCAGATGTGGGGAATGGTGCGATTTTTCGATCCCGACATTGAGTGCCAAACGGCGCGGGCGTCTGTGCATCACATTCCCAGCACAATGTCCTCTTTTAGCGGAAGTTTCCCATCCTCCATCGCCCAGGGAGGATGGCGCCGTCAACCGAGAGTGCAGGAAAAGCCAGCAACCCCGAGCGCCTGCGGCGAGGATGGGCGGCCCAGGAGATCCTATCCCTGGCGGCGAGGGGCTCAGATGTCAAACCAGGAGCCCCACATATCGCTCCGGCTACGGCATTTCGATTGGCCAGCAGCGGCGGACCTTTGTGTCAGAATCCTTGAACGAAACCATCTGTAACTGATCGGGACATCTTGCACAGTCACGCCCCGCTATGCGCCCGCCCATTCGTGCCCTGCGCGCTCACTCGCTCCGCCCGTCGCCATCGACACGCCAGCGACCGTGGCCAACCCTCATCCGCCGTGCGATTCTGGTGTTCCTGCGTGCTGCTTTTCACCCGAGAGAAGATGCCTTTAGCCTTTCAACCTTGCATCTGGTAATTCCATTGCTACCCTTATCTACCCCATATTTCCTCAGCCTTACAGAACACGGCGCGATTGGTCGATGAGATTTGGCCATGGCCCACCGTGGACCGACCACCTGTGCATACCGACCCCCCACACTCGACTCCAGTTGCCCCTTTTTCGCCCGCGGCCGCCGGACCACGGCAGCTCGCAAGGAGTGGCTCTCCGTCTGGTCTGCTGCGACGGGGTGGGTTTGGCATTCGATCTCCCATCATCCTTGGCCGTGTTCCCTGGTGATCGTCGCCGGGTGTTCGCCAAGCCATCAAATCTCTAAATCTAGGCCGTCGGCGCGGCTCGTCTTGCAGCCCACTTGGAGGAGGCAGGCACAATGCTGGCAGAGCGTTGCACTGGACCATTTAAGAACGCCGCGTGCCGACGTGTGCGTGCTGATAGGCGCAAGCAAAGGAAGCGCCCTTGGCCTGGATGGTGCATTCCGATCCGTCGGCCAGCTGCATCTTCCTCCTGGCCTCAGGTGGCCCATCCGGTCACATACTCGGTTGCTAAAACCCTCTCCGTAGCCGCCGGGCAGCCAGCCACACCTGACACAAACAGCCAGCACAAATCATCACGTAATCCAGCAGACTTGCCGCTTGCCAACGCAATGCTTGCCTCGGCATTAGATCACGAAGCAAGCGTTTCGCAGGGAGCAAGCGTGTCTGCCTTCGCGTTTATTCGCCCGGCCGTGTCCTCCCCTCCCAACCGCCCCTCTCGAGCAGAGGGTCAAACTACCCGGTCTGCCATACCCGCCGCACACCTGCAGGGCCGGACCTTGTCGTGCCATTACTCCCGCGTGCTTTATTATATTCTTATTCGTCCGTCGGCCACTTATGGCGTCCGCCGGCGCCTCCACGACCAAATACGTGTTCCCGCCCGCCGCCCCCGTCAACCATTTCGGGCAATGCTTGCCTAACACGCGACGCTAGTCCATTCAAAAAAAAAAAAAAAAAAAAGACCCTATCTGCCTATCAACAAAAGCCGGGACACCTTGCGCCCACCAGCGCCCGGGTCGGCCGGGCCCCCTGAAAGGTGCATGATGCATCTGTTGCCCGTGCGCAGAGTGGCGCCGCGAGTATAGCTGACCGCTTTGGAGCGAAATTTATCCGTCGGTGGTGATGCCTCGTATGGCCCACATGCGCCCACCTGTTTGTTTGTTGGTGGAGCACGAACTGCAGCCGCCAGGCGCCTGCCCAGGGCATGGAACTTTTATGGGAGTTTCCGGCCGTTATGAACAAGGCCTATGTACGTAAAACTTTCCCCCTATATCCATACTCGTGTTCGTTCCTCCCACCAAGCGTGAAACATTTGAACGCCGGCCGAGCATGTACTGGTATTCCCCGTTGGAGCCGCAACGAGCGCCGCGCTGCTTATTCTGGAAGAAACCACCTGGCTGCGGACTAATTCCCTTGTCGTGCGGCCGGATCCCGTCTTGGCGACCCAGGATGCCCGGTACGTTTGTTTATCGAGGAAAAACATTCCCCGATTGCGGCCGGGGCCTTGTCTGTGTCCGGGCCGTGTCACCGACTTCCATGCGATATCTTGCCGCACTTTCTCGGTTCAAATCCCGACCTTTTCTTTGCTTTTCCAGGTCTGGGGACCTCCGTTGGCAGGTAGGCGTAGAAGGGCTTCCCGCTTACCAAATATCAAGTCTGGAAGCGGCTAAAAGTAGGAGAAAACATGCATGCTGCCCCCAGAGAACCTATCCACTGCCCAGGATACCCACACACAGGCTCGAGATGATGGTCGCGCGCTGATGCAGTTTGGCACAATTGCAAATCAGCTGGGCGCCTCGGAGAGTAGGGCGCTTTTATGGCTCATTATTCATGTAGTATAGCCAAAAAGCGAATGCACTGCGTATCCCTGCCCAAGGAGCTGTCCTGCTTCCCCTGCGCTTCGGCGGCCGAGAGCACCGGGTCGGCCTGGTGCTACAGGGACCACCGCGATGCGGAATGTGGTGTGGACTCGTATTCCCGTCCTGATTCAAGCAAAGCCGCAGGGGGTGATCGTGCCTTTCCGTATAGGAAAGCGATCCGGCTGCCATGGGATTGTTACTAATTCATGTTCCAGACAGGGGACTGTGCTTAAAAAGGATATCCCGGGTAGACAACTGTTGGGAACCATCCACACGCCAGACCCCCGTATCAGTTCCAGTCTTACACACATGCCTACCAGGTAAGCACCTGGATATCTAGAAACTGCCCCAGTACGTCGTATTCATTGCGCTCTGACGCTGTCCGAGCAAGCCAGCGTTGTTTGGCCCATATCGTGTGTAGCTCGCCTTATCAATGTCCAAGCTGATGCTACTAACACGGATAACCGTCTCCATGCTGAATGTACAAGCTCAGGACAGGTTACTTTTCTCTTATCTGACCATTCGAGATTGGGCACTAATGATTCTAACACGGCAGCTCCCGTCCCGTCACCCAAATATAGCCCTCACTTCTTCCAGAACTAGGCGAGGTGGAGCGGACCGTTCCTGCAAGACGATACGATGCGTTGCACTTCGTGCCACGGAAACCCCACGCAGACATCGAGTCTGGTACATGTGAACGTTGGATGACAGCACAGCTGCCAGTGTCTAAATCGTGTCTTGCGTCTTGGCCTTGTCTGATCGGCCATACAGTGCACCAGGCCCCCCTCATCACTGTCGTGGGTGCGTGGCCTCACGTGACGAGTTTTCGCCCGCTTCCGTCTGTCTCGGCAATGGTCGGGTGGTGCTCCCCTCATTTGTGGGCTGCCTTCGGTGGTTCAGCATGCAAGGATAGGTAGGTCGGCGGGTTCAGAGAGACGATTTCTCTGGTTCGTCTGTCCGCCAGAAGCGTAAACAGAAGTTGCGCGCCTCCCCAAAGATGTCGCGACTCCTCGGTAGAAGATTGGTCGGGTTTTCGACAGGAGTTCATCCCCGTCGGAGCTTGCGGTGCTACTCGTCTAAGAAGGCGGCCCAATTGGACTGGCAAGACCCGCTGGCCTCCAAAACATTGTTTACCGACGAGGAAATCGCCATATCCGAGACAGCAGAGCGGTATTGCCAGGAGCGTCTTGCGCCGCGGATTTTGCGTATGTAGAACAACAATCCATGTCCCGGGGGGAATTCTGCCAAGGAGGCCACCGCTGATGATTTCGGGCCGCCATAAACAGAGGCATATCGCGATGAGCGCTACGACAAGTCCATCCTGGCCGAAATGGGCGAGCTCGGCCTCCTCGGCGCGACCATATCCGGCTATGGCTGTGCCGGCGTCTCGACAGTAGCGAGCGGGCTTATTACACGAGCGGTCGAGCGGGTGGACAGCGGCTATCGCAGCGGCATGAGCGTGCAGTCGAGCCTCGTCATGGGCGCCATCAATGACTGGGGCAGTGCCGAACAAAAGGATCGCTTTCTTCCCCGGATGGCCAAGGGCCAGATTTTGGGCGCTTTTGGCCTCACTGAGCCGAACCACGGAAGCGATCCGGCGTCGATGGAAACGGTCGCGTCGCCGCATCCTACCAAGCAGGGCTACTATAACCTGAGCGGCTCCAAGACGTGGATAACAAACAGCCCCATCGCCGACGTACTGCTGGTGTGGGCCAAGATGAAAGACGAGGACAACAAGATACGGGGATTCCTAGTCGAGCGCAACCATTGCCCGTCGGGGACTCTGGAAACACCAGCGATCAAGAACAAGACGGGGCTGCGGGCGAGCATCACGGGCATGGTCCACCTCACCGACTGCCCTGTCCCCAAAGAAAACATTCTGCCGCTGGTGGCGGGCCTCAAGGGCCCATTCACATGCCTCAACTCGGCGCGGCTCGGGATCGCGATGGGCGTCATGGGCGCGCTGGAGGACAGCCTGGCGCGGGCGCGGAAATACGCGCTCGAGAGGCAGCAGTTCGCGCGGCCGCTCGCGTCGTTCCAGCTGGTGCAGAAGAAGCTAGCCGACGCGGCGACGGACGCGGCGTACGGCACGCTGGCGGCGGTGCAGGTCGCGCGGCTCAAGGACGCTGGCGCCGCGAGCCCGGACATGATCAGCATGGTAAAGCGCGAGAACTGCGACCGGGCCCTGCGCAATGTGCGAGCCCTGCAGGAGGTGTTTGGCGGGAACGCCGTCAGCGACGAGTACCACATTGGTAGGCATGTTGCGAACCTCTACGTCACCCAGACGTACGAGGGCCAGAGCGACATTCACAGTAAGCAGCTCCCTCCCCGACGTCTACGGTTTCCCCTCGCTTCCGCCCCCAGTTCGGCGGAGCACAACTCGGATTAACCGGCTCGACGCTCTGCAGGTCTGATACTTGGCCGGGCTATTACCGGTATCCAGGCATTTGTGTGACATCCATCACCCCGTAGACTTTTGCCCAGAAGATCTAATAATAGGGGTCCTGTGCCCCATTGAAGCGTCAGCCGAACAAACAAATGTCGGGCACGCGAGCGATCTCTCCGCCCAACCGCCGCCACTTAGTGACATGCGCCCGTATCCACAATTGTAGGCACGGGCTAGCTGGGTGGCCGCGAGGAGCTGTGGCATCAAAACATTCCAGCCATCAATCCATTTACGCACCAGAGCAGTCCTTCCATCTGCCTCAGACATAGATAGATAGGGGTTGACATGTCGGCGGGCGTAGCCTTTGGTGACTGGACAGGGTGGTTGCAAAAAAAAAAAAAAAAAAAAAAAAAAAAAAAAAAAAAAAAGAGAGCTTGCAGCCCACCCCAGTCTCCAGGGCCATTGTTTTCTCGAGTTCCAGTGCCGCCAGCCGAGCGAATCACACCTATCGGTCCACGAGAAACATGCAGCAGCACCTTCGCGGCACCAACCGATCGCCGAGGCTTTTGAAAGGGCGCTTAGGACTCGCTCGAAACAGGCTGGCCAGATGCACCGGCTTTGCCGCTCGCAGCCGCACCACCCTTTGTTCGATTCTCCTTGACTGATTTTCAGACATGCCTGGAAAATAAACTCTTTGGGCCAACTGATTCGTTGGGTTTCCACCAACATATGTCAGCAGCAGCAGCAAAAGATCTTTGCCGAGGTGGCAAAGGCTGTGTGGCAAGCCAAAAGGCTCATCAGAATGTCGCAATGCCCGATTGTATAGATGACTGTTCTCCTGGAACCGCTGAGAAATTGCCCTGACCGTCCCATTCTGGCCACTGAAAGCTTCCGTCCGTCTCTGACGGCCCTCGCTTGGGAGTGGCTGTGCGCGCGGCGGTCGCAGAGGCCAATGTGATTCTCCCCAAGGTCCCCCATGGAAGGAAATGTCAGCCGAGGAGGTGGCGGTGCTGTGCTGCCTGGCCCTCCCGTCCCCTGGCTGGCCGCTGGTTGCGGATTCCCAGAATCGCAAAGAAGTCAGGCGCGAATGCAGCTGCATCCAGCCGGGCTCTTTAGCTGCGTGAATGAGGCGCCCACCGCCGCCCGCCCAAAACCTGGTCACTGACATGCGGTGCACAGACCACGCCTGGTGCCACCAGTGCCAGGCGGGCCACGCCCCACCCTCTCTCGCTGTCCGCCTTCTCAAAACCTTCAAGCCTCTGGCTGCCACCCAAACCATCCTCCACCACCCGACACTCAAACCTGGCATCTTGCAAACCGACAAACACCATAGTCACAGCCTCTCGACCGCACACGTTACGATCGTCGATTTATTCTTTCTCCGTTTTGCGCGCGATATAGTAGGTCCTCCACCCCAGCCTTGCCTGCATGCCTCTGCCTGCCTGCCTTCTGTGCCTGCTCCGGGCTCTCGTCAATCCGCTATCGTGGTGTCGAGGGCTCCGTGCTTGTTTCCTTCCAATGACCAACCGCTTGCTCGCTTGCCCAGGCTGCCGCTGACCGGACTTTGTGCACTCCAACTCTTTAGCCCGATTTCTCTTTTTTCCCTCCCCGTCGACCTCTGAAGAGAAATACCCTTCGGCCATCTCCCACCGCCTGAATCTCGCAAGCAGATTCCACCACACACATCACAATGGCTCTTAAGCGCATCAACAAGGAACTCCAAGATCTCGGCCGGTACGTTGCAGACTCCCTCGACCTTCGATCTGCGTGCAGATGATTCCCCAGCCCTGCGGCGGGGCAGACTTGTTGGCCGTCCGCCATATCCATCACCGCCAACTACCCGCCGCCGCCACGCCCAACTGAGGATGACCTCATTTCCACGCCCAGCATCAGCGATGCAAATATTGACAATATACTTGTTTCACGGATTGCAGTGATCCTCCCTCCTCATGCTCCGCCGGCCCCGTCGACACAGCATCTGGCAACCCGGACCTGGTATGCGCTACCGCAACTTCCGACCCCTCCCTCTGAAAAACGCTGGCCAGAGTTATCGTGACTCAGCTGAGACGCACGGCACACGACACACGAGACCACGCTCGGTCGTTGCACCGCGATGCCATCGGGCCCTTGGAGCGAAGTATTTAACTGACTTGTTTCTCTCCCCCGCCATATAGTTCCACTGGCAGGCGACGATCATGGGACCGGTACGTTTGCTACTTTTTTTTTCCCTGACCCCACCAGCCTACGTAGTCTTAGCGGACCGCGATGCATGTCGGACATCCCCGCCCTGACTCGGGGCCTCGATGCTCGATGCGCGCCAACGCCTGTTCGAATATGCGTTTTGAACTCGTCACGAACCTAACATGTGCTGTTTTGCGACTCGTTAGAACGACTCCCCTTTCGCTGGCGGTGTTTTCTTCCTGGAGATCCGTTTCCCTACCGACTACCCATTCAAGCCACCCAAGGTCAACTTCACCACCCGTATCTACCATCCCAACATCAACAGCAATGGCAGCATCTGCCTCGACATTCTGCGAGACCAATGGAGTCCTGCTTTGACCATCTCCAAAGGTAAGTGCTGCCTTGGATCTTCACCTGGTGCTGAATATCATACACGGCCCGCATACCATTGCCCGAGTCCATTGGATATGCCGCTTCGCTCTCTGTCTAGGACGACACGGCAACCCGATGTTTTGCAGCCGGCAGCTGACACTATGGCCACCACACTTGCAGTCCTACTGTCGATCTGCTCGATGCTTACCGACCCCAACCCTGATGATCCCCTGGTGCCAGAGATCGCCCACGTGTACAAGACTGCGAGGGCCCAGTACGAGAACACGGCCCGCGAGTGGACTCGGAAGTACGCCGTCTAGTTGTGGGCGATTTGGTGGTGCGGATGAACTGGTATTTGGTGCGAGCTGTCTGGGGGTGCCGGAGCAGCATTGACGCGCCACCTCCTGCATATTATTCGGCAAGCACACCGTCAGGAGGCCCGCAACGTGTTTTCGTTTGGAGGAGGGTACCACGGAGGGAAAGAATGCATGAAATCTCTACATAAGCCCGACTGGGATTGCTTTTCGGTAGACAAACGGCTTTTTCTTCGTTGTGTCGCGTTGACGTAGCTTTCATTCTCCCGCAACCCAAACTGGTTGTGCGTAGCGAGCCCCTTGGCATCCGACTCTCGCCTGCGCATGCATTCTTTCTACATAGTATGATTTGGCGCCGCCCAAGGTACATTGCAATCCCCAGCATACGTATACGTACCCATATACGCGGAACGTATCCGCTGCATTTGTTCCCGTTGACGCATGAAGATAGCGAGCGATACAGCAGAGCTGTGGCACTTGTTGAACTCGTCAGCAAGTGCGTGCTTGAACGATATGGGTATGGCGCACGGACCAAGGCCATTCTCCTCGATGTTGTGTGCTGGCCATTCGCCGTGGCTTTGGCGGCGTCAAGGCCCTTCACCCCCCAATTTATGGCATCAATGTCATCGGCAACCCGTAAGCCTCCATGGCCATGCGTAAAGTGGAAGAGACAAGATATTATACACCTTTCGAATATATGAACTCGCCAACTTACCTTTTAATTTGGCGCTGTAGGGTCGCATCACCGGTTGTCTTACGATTTCTCACCGGCAATATAAAACAACAGACAAATATGCGGACGTAGCACCCCTTTAACCGGGTTAGATGGTTATTTGATAGGTGGCGCTATCAGCTCCATCTTATATAGCTGCTCAAATGGATCGGTATACTGTGTTGAACATCAATGGATATGTCAAGCTATTATCATGTTATGGTTATTTAGGACAGATGTAATAGTACATATGAAGTAGCAAGCACGATCAGCTCCAAGCGGCCCGCGATATAAGTTAAACCGTGGTTGCACTCAACCTAGAACTTGATAGGTATCTGCTGTTTATAGAAATTATATCTTTTCGCGACAGATGAACCCACGAGCGGCATAATTTCGGTATCATTGTTCTACTTTCTCGGCCACCTCTAGATACCCTTTCTTTTTATACGGAACTTACATATAAGACCGGTTATTTTTCTGTCAGTAGGCCTGCAATCCGACGGAATGTGCAAAGTCTCATTGTTATCTGGCAAAGATTTGTTGCGGACGGATATTTTTGTCGTGCGTTTTGCTGCTGGCACCACTGTCGGACTTTTTGGCGGGTCTTTGTAAGGCCGCACGCAGCTGACGGCACGTGTCCCATCGGTCAACAGCTGACTCCGTGTAAGACGGCAGGCAGGCTGGACGGATAGACGGCAAAGCACCAAATAGCCGGAGGACTGGGACTTCGTCTGGGAGGTGGACTGGGGCAATCAAAGCAAGTACGCGCGATCTCGCTTTCGGACCAGCGGCAATGTGTCGACAACGGATCGAAGGAGTGAAGCCTATCACGGCGCGATGCGTGGATCCAGGGGGTGTTGCCTCGAGCCGCTCGTCGCTTGGCAGACGATAGTTGGTGCCCGATCTGACGCAGGGCGAGACTGACGACTGCGATACCGCCCGGCGGCAGGGGGGAGCGAAACATGGCTGCTCCCGTGGCGAGCGTGATCTAGACGTGTGTCGTGCTGTCTCCAGGCAGCGCCGCACACGAATGCATGCATGCGAGTCTCGCCGAAAAAACACGGCCTCTCTCCCCACTTGCGCGGCGGACTATTATGATCAACGCGTGCAGCATATGGCATCGGAAACAAATTCCGTTGTCGGTAAACAACGAACGTTACAGTAGCATGAGCTGGCAGAGTGGGTGATGATGGTGCACGCGTCGACCTGGCTGCGACCCCTGTGTCGAGACTGATGGCGCAGTTCCCTCGGCTCACGGAGAGAAAACCCAAGCGACTACTAGCACGCATGCCGTCGAGCTGATTGTTTCACACACTCAAGCAGGCGTTGAGGAACGGGGAGTCCCCTGCGCAGTTCTTTTGGCCGAGCAAACGGGGAGAAGATAAGAAAAGGGAGGGGAGCCGAGATAGCTCGCGGTTGACACCACCGGGGGATGCCTGCGTACGCCTTTCTCGGGGCTCATGCATGCGCGCTCGCGTCAAAACAAGCCTCTGGCAAAATGGGAGCAGCCGCCGTATACATCCATGTACGCCTCTCATATGCTATGTGGTGCAATGCCGCTTTCGGTGGACTCGAAGCGTATAGAAAATGGCGCGAGGGACAAATGATTCGGGTCAGCTGGGACAGGCCGATAGCCGCCTGATCAGCCCGGCGCTGGCGGCCCGGTGAATAAAACCCGAATAAGAACAGCCTGGAGGCTGAACGCCCATCGTGTTTAGACGGACTCGCAGGGCATTTGCGTACAAGATGGTGAGCGTGGGTTGTGTGGGTGAAGACTCGGGAGCTGGCGAGCAGCGAGCTTGGTGTGGATAGCTTCATCCCGGCGACGGCTGCCCCGAGGCTGGCGATACCGATTTCGGTACTTGGGCTGGGAGGCGGGCTGGCGCGGACAATAAATGACCAAACCGCACAAAGAAGCTTGGAAAGAACCAGGTCAATTTCGAGTAACCGGGTATGTCAATTACGAACGCGACTACATGGGTTCGTGGGGGCAGAATTCGGTGCGCGCCGCGAGGTACCCATTTGACGCATCGCATCTGGATGCGCTCGCGACACAGTAACCATTTCTACATAAGGAGAGCAACTTGCTTGTAAAAAAAAGGACCTGCGTAGCCGGGGTGGGCTGACGGATCAAAGAGGTAAACCATGTAGCGGTGAGCCAAATAGCCTCACTCATTTCATAGACAATGGAGGCGTGGCATCGGAGAAAGCAGAGAAGACGGGGACGAGGAGGGAGGAAGGGGGGGGGTCGAGATCAGGTAAAAAAAAGTGGCAGAGCTGCTGGGCCGAGCCATCTTCGATCAGAGAGTTGGGAGCGGCCAGAGGTACAAAGTGGATAGCATGTTGTTGGAGCCGGCCAATCACAAAAACCGCGACCTTTGGGCTGGGGCCCCGGACGCTTTTTTGGCTCCTGGTTCTTATTTTTGCGCATCATTTTCTCATTCGACCACTCGGCTGATTTCGTCACTGACCATCACCCGCAACGGGCTTAGCGGCTATCCGCACGAGGCGTGTGTGTGCTTGAGTGGTCCGGTGGAGATGGAGTGGGGGGACTTGGAACCAAAAGTCACTTGCCCAGCGCGCAGGATCGAAGGACACAGCTGTCAGGGGAGCGCGAGGGGAAAAAAGGAGCGCGAACAAAGAGCTCCCCGAGTATGCGTCCCTATCGGTCGCATTCACCCTCCATTCACGGGCGCGCTCATGCAGCCGCCGAACGTCCCTACATCTAAGGCACGGGCAAATCCATAATACTTCGGATTGTGTTCTGGAGAAAGAAAGGAGAGAAGCAATCTGGGCTTGCATGGACTAAATCGCGTAAAGTGCAGACGCGCAGGCGGTTCGCGCAAAAAGACAGAATACTTGAGAGGCGCATGAATGGCGAGCGACGAGAACTCGCTGTCTGGCACGACGAGATTTGACGACTCGAGACGCAGGCAGGAGTGACGTGTAGACGCCACCGCTCCAAGAGCACGACAATCATGTGCGCTTGTGAATGGTTGTGAAAGCGCCCCGGCTTTTCCTCACCCTCCCGTCGCCTGACGTGGCGGAATTGAGAGCGAGAAGAAGGTGCGACACGACCTCAAGCTTCAAACGCAAGGGGAGCTGGGAGCTTCCCTTCGCTCCGCTTGACCAACGACGAGGCGATGTGTGGTGGGTGGAGAGAAGCAGGTCGGAACGTTTTCAATGCAGCAGCCATCAGCCAGCAGGTTACCACTGCAAGGAGCTTGGGCCCCAGTCGGCATTTCCCTCAGGCGGCAACGGCCCAAAGGCGCGGGAAGCTATAGAGGTTTGTGGGCAGCCCGGGAAGGTGCCTGGGACGCCCGCGACTGGGCTGGCAGGAAGGGGAACGTGGAATTGGGGATTGTGTGGAAGAAGGGGAGAGGGGGGGATGTGGGTGGTGGGTGGTGGTCTGGTGCGTGCAGGTCGTATGCTGCAGCGGGCGCGCTGTGCTTTGGGTGTGCGCCGCCCCTTGGAGTGATTCTACTGATTGCGCCGCGACCCCCGCCGTCATATATAAACACGGGCGCCCACCACCACCGCGCCCGCACACGTCCCGACACCCTCTCCTCTCTCCCTTCTAGATTCTCTCCCACAGCCACGACTCTTTTTAAAAATAATTCCAATCTTCTGAGATTCTTTGTCAATCGAAATCAATTCTTCAGCCATCATTGCAAATTCCTCCTCCAAACAGCAACAACACACTAGCAAAGATGCCTCCTAAGAAGACCGAGTCCACCAAGGCCGAGGGCGCTGCTGCTCCCAAGCCCAAGTCGACCAGCTCCCACCCATCCTACCAGGTATGTTCTCACCACGCCCGACTCTTGTGACCTTGGATTGATGCTAACATGGCTCCAGGCTATGATTACCGACGCCATTATCAATGTAATTACACGTCTTTCCTTGCCTCGGGCGCATGGGCCTTGATCATTTTACGGTCGCGAACAGTGACCTAGCGCCCAGCGCGATTGTCGTGACCACCACAACAAGACCGCGCACGATGCCTCTTTCTCGTGCGATAACAGTTTGCTGACCTCTGTCGTCCCCTGCAATCCAGCTCAAGGACCGCAATGGTTCCAGGTAAGCATCGTCCCTTTTAATAACCCATCCCGCACTTGGCGCGACACCGGACAAGTGAAGCTATCCAGAGCTTCACACACAACGCATCCAGCTAACAAGTCGTCCATAGCCGCCAATCACTGAAGAAGTACGTCAAGGCCAACAACAAGCTTGAGGTCACCGATGCCATGTTCGACTCTCTGTTCAACAAGGCTCTGAGGAACGGTGTCGATAAGGGCGTTTTCCAGCAGCCCAAGGGTAAGTCGTGCCGCCTTGCCTGCACTACTGACAGCGGATTACTCCAGGAAAGCCGCTGCCTGGCTCCTCGCCGTGACTGCACCCTTTGCCTGTGTGTCCATGCCGCTGACTCGCTTGCTTTCAGGCCCTTCTGGCGGCACCAAGCTGGCCAAGAAGGCCCCTGCCCCCAAGAAGGAGGCCGGTGAGAAGGCAAAGAAGCCTGCTGCTCCTAAAAAGGCTGCCGCCCCTAAGAAGGAGGCCGCCGCCAAGGAGAAGAAGGAGCCGAAGGAGAAGAAGGCTGCTGCCACCAAGGAAAAGAAGGAGCCCAAGGAGAAGAAGGCGGCCGCTGCTCCTAAGAAGGAGAAGAAAGAGCCTAAGGAGAAGAAGGCGGCCGCACCCAAGAAGGTGAGTTTTCCCATGTCTACCTACCTGCCTGCCTGCCTGCCTGCCTGCTCTCCATTTCCTGCAAGCATACACTCGCTAACGCGAAAACCACACAGCCCGCCGCGGAGAAGGCTCTGACAAAGACCAAGACCGGCCGTGTCACCAAGGCCGCGGCCGCCAAGCCTGCAGCGAAGAAGGCGACGCCCGTAAAGAAGGCCGCCACAACCAAGAAGCCTGCGGCCAAGAAGGCGGCTGCCGAGCCCGCCGCCGCCGCCGCATGAGCAGGCCCATCGCAAACACCTCCATGACTCTCACTTCTCTGTTCCGTGTGTGCGTGTTTGTGTTGATTGGGTTTAACACTGGCGTTCAACCGGCGCGGGGTACAGGCTTATTTTCTCTGTCATTGCTACAATTTTTTGGATCATCTTGGGCTATTATTGGTTTGTTGCTTCCTGTTACGGCAATCAGGGCTGGGGAGTTGTTATTTTTGATGAGGGCTCGGGTATTTCATGATGGTGGGAGGGAGGGTCCTTTTATTTTTTTTGCTCTTGGGGCGAGTCGAGGCGGTCACGCGTTGAGCGCACGCCATTTCCTCCTTTTCGCGACCCCCTGGCATTTTCTATCGTTTTTCTCCTTGGAAGTGCGCGCTTCCTTTATATACCCGCATACTCTTCTCTTTTTCTTGCATCATTTCTCGATAAAGCACGCACTTCGTCAAGGAGAGAAGGACAGATATGCACAGGATAGGCCAGCCCGCATTGACAGATGCCACGCTGCTGGAGAAAAGGGCGCCGAGCCACGCCACGCTTCGATTTGTCGCCAAGAGCCGGACGGCTGGGAAAAGCTGTGAGGGTTTTTTGTAATTGTACCAAATGTGATATTCTGGGAACTGCATGTTAACCATCGTCGTGCCCTGTCACTCGTCAGAGAGTGACATGAAAGGCGAGGCCTGTTCATGGCGATGCTTTTGGCTCGCGACTGGCTGACGCGGCCGCCCCTTGTGCAGCTGATGATCGAGATAGGGGCCGTCACGTGAAGGGACGTCTGGGTCTCTGATTTCAAGCTTCCACTCTGTGGCAATGACTTGCATGGCACACATGGTTAGGTCCCCCGCGGCGCACGTGCTCCCTCTTCACTTTCTCGCCTTGTCCGGCAGCTTGGACAGGGTTCTTCTGGCGCGCCGGCTGAAACGTGAAAACGTCGTTATCCACACCCGTTTCCCCGGGTTTAGCACCAGACGCCGTCGTACACCATGCCCTCCCGGGTTCCTGGGAAACTTGCGCCCCAGCTTCGTTGCGGAGGCCTACAGGATAAGGGGAGAGACGGTGTTCATGGGTGATGACAGTGGCAATGGGCCGTTCTAGGCTCGGTTGCCTCGGGTTGATTGAGTTTTGTCTACTTTGTTGCCCTCATGTTTTGTTGCTCGTTACAATTCTGGCTAGCCGGTATCATCCCAGCCAACTACCAGGTACCCATACCCTCTCCTGCGAGAGCTTTGAACCTGTTTTTTTAGGTTGAAGGGAGGGGATGGCTTTGGCATGGCCCGTGCACGACACACCTGCTAGCTTGTCTAACACGCGCATTCCATTGCTCTACCCCAAGAAAAGATACACCAGGGCTGCCCACCAGTCAGCAAGACTCAACGGGCTTGACTGGGCTTGTCAATTGAAACGCTCGCTCTCCACTGGCGTGGGATCGCCCCTTGTTTATCTGCCCTCCACCACGCCTCCAAAGAACGCCACTGTGTACCCTGCAGACCTCTCGGAGAATTCGACCTGTGTCGCCGCTCTCTATCTCGTCTGTCTGTTGTGCTGCTGATTGATTCAATTGGCATCAGCTGTAGAGCTCTTCAGGGCAGCTCGTCTAAGGGCTCGCCGCCGAGAACGCTGGGGAAGGCACAAGGGAGGTTTCCCACCGATCAGCCTAATCCACCCCTGCGTGCGGCGATTGCCCACCGTCCCGCGTCCCGCATCCATCCCGCGTCGTCCCGCCCCCAATTCGTGTGAAATCGATTGCGCGAGAAGCCTGACGTCTGGGTGGTTTGCACATCGAGCCTCGAGCCCAACCGGTAGTGGCCGCCCAACGCTTGGTGCCTCCAAGCCGTCCTGGCCTCCACGCTCGGCTGGCGGCAATGGATGCAGTCGCAACTGCTGCTCTGCCGATCGTCCTACCCTGAACGAAGCACGGCAAGCTCCCCACCTCGCCCCAAAACCGCCTCCAGGGCGCCGGCGCGCCCACCACGTACAACGCCCTGTACGCCCTGTCTTGAACCTGTGCGCCTGTCCGGCTTACCCGCCTCTCCCCTCCCTCACCCGTGGCTCCCCGAAGCCGCTGCCACGATGGCGGGCGACTCCAACAACCCATTTCGCCGCAAGGGCCCCTCCTTGGCGACCCCTTCCGCCATATCAGTGCCCGACTTCGCTGGCGCACACACGAGCAGCTTCGCCGCGAGCGGCGCCTCCTCCGCAGCGGATCACTACTTCGACGAAGCCCTCGAACCCGCCTCCTCGTCCTCCGTCCCGACCCCGGCGTCCAGCAGCGAGCTCTTCAAGCAGCAGCTTCAATCCCTGCCCAAGTCCGCCCAAGCCCCTCCATCGACTACGTTCCAGAAGCCCAAGCCTGTCAAGAAGGTCCGCGTCCAGTCGCCCCCACCCTCGTCGCCCGAGGGGTCTGCCTTCGACGCCGACTTCGAGGCTCGGTTTCCGCCGGATCCGAATAACTCCACGGCGGGGTTCGCCCTGCGTCACACCCCACAGAGCGACAGCGAGTCTGACGACAGCGAGGTTGCGGCGGACGACGATCCCATTGTCAGTCATCATCGTAGCCCCGTACCACCGATACAGCGGTTTAGCGATCAGGGGACAGGCGTTACTGATCGTTATGCACTGCATAACGGGCCAGCGGGACGAGAAGGCCAGGACCCTCGTAGCGTGGAACCGCAACAGCAGGCTTCATCGGCCTCCTCGGGCCGCACTCCACCGAACCCATTCCAACGCACTCTGGGGGACCTGGGACGACAATACAAAGAGGAAGCGCCCGGTGGGGCGGCGGCGGCGGCATCTCCTGTTGGCAAGGCGCCACTAGATGTTGACGCGTTTCGACGATTGCTGATGACGGGCCGGTCAGGGGCAGCAGCGAATCCCCATGGTCATCACCACCTGCACCAGCAGCACGTGAACTCGGCACACCCTTCATTGGCGCGCCATCAGGCCGACGCGGCGAGCATCACAGATGCCTCGTCGATATCGCGGCAGTCCATCTCTGACGAGCGACCCAGCAGCAGCGGCCACCCCGCAACGGAGACGCCTCGCACATCGCATGAAATATCGGAGCCCGAAGGCGACGAGGATCAACACGGTCTGCTATCCTCATACACGACGCAGCCGCCGCGGACGACGTCTCGCAAGAAGCCAGCCCCGCCGGCTTCGAGGCGTGGGAAACCAATAAAGGCGGAGTTGGGAACCGACAGCCCCAATGGAGCCGCCCAAACTAGGCAGGACGATGCTAGCCTGACGTCACCCACGGGTTCTTCTACGGACTTGAACAAGCCACTTCCGCCTGCGCCAAGACAGCAGGTGGACGATTTCAGGGAGAGCGTGTTTGACAGGGAGGCTGCTGGCAAAATCCCAGAGGTCGACATCGACCCTGACGCCCCGGAGGCGGAGATACCGGCGCCCCGGCCGCCGACGCCTCCCAATGCATCCCACTCCACTACGGGGCCGTTGCCGGTGCCGGCTTCGCCAGCGCAGCCCCAAGAGTCTCCTGTCAGCCGGTTCTCCACGTCGGCTTCGAAGAAACCCGCACCGCCGCCCAGGAGACAGGCGCACGGGAGGAGCGACAGCAGGGCTACGACAACATCCATCTCGTCTCTGTCGTCTCCCATAATGACTGCATACCCACCCTGCTCGACATTAGAGGAAAGTCGGACTGATGGAGCGGACCGGGGACATGAGCGCAAGGTCTCGTCCGAGTCGGTTCGCTCCCGAGCCTCAAGCGTACGACCCCCTGGGGCGGCGCCGCCCGCCCCGCCACCGCCTCGCCGACCTAACAACATTGGCGCTCCGCCACGCCGGCCCTCGCAAGGGCCCGGGCCTTCGCCGTCACCAGGCGGCCTTTCCGGAACACCGTCCCCAACCGCAAGCCCGGGCGTTGCCGTGACGAGCGGACATGAGGACGAGCGCATGCCGAACACTCCAGTAACACCACCGACGACCGACGCAAGCATCAAGAACAACAGCACCCCGAGTCCCAGCAACTCGGTAAGAAGGTCGATGGTGATACCACCGCCTCCACCGCCCGCACGACACTATTCCATACGCAGCGGTGGCGGCGGCGGCCGACCTGCTAGCATCAGGAGCGTCGACTCTACATCGCGCCGGGTGGAACCCAGAGAGAGTGGCTCGACGTCTGCTACAGGGCCGCCTCCGCCTCCTCCGCGTCCGCGGGTTCGTGTCGGTAGCCGCACCGGCGGCAGCACCGCAGACAGCAGCACACGAAGCAGCAACAGCGGCTTTGCGACTCCTAGTGGGGGTGAGCTGACGCCCGGGGGAGCAGAGAACATATTGGCGGATCTGGACGCTCTGCAGAGAGAGGTTGATGCACTCCGGGGGCAGATGGCTTGACTGGGATGTAAAGTGTTTTATGCGGGGTCGGTGAGGCTGGAGGAACGTGGCCTCTTTCTAGCGGCAATCTAGTAATGGGGTGACGGGGGCTCTAATCAGGACAACTGGCATGTCGGAAGTCTCTGCGTTTTGGGCGTCGTGGTTGTAAGATGTTTTTGTGTTCTGGGACTCCCGAACTTGCTGCCATGTTGTGTGCTGGATAGGCTTGTAGAGGGATGGGAGATGGAAGGTGCAGAGTTGCTATGGGCGAATTGCGACGTGTTAGATATGGCTACAGCATTAAATATAAGGGCCTGTCCCAGGTACAACCTGTTTTTATTTTTTTCCATACAAAAGTTGAAAACAGCCAGTTTTTTTCCCTGTTTAAACAGTTGACTTTTTTTTTTAATTTAAATTGATTTTTAAAATCGGTTAAAGGCCTGCTTTAACCAAGTATTTTACGTGTATGCGCGTATTTCTTTTCGGTAGCGGCGCTTTTCAGGGTGCAAAACAGTGTTTCTTATGAAAAAAAAAACACGCAATCTAGGACAGGCCCTCAACAATCACGGACGGCGGGGAGGGTTCGGTAATTAGCAGTTGCTTCGTAATTGTGTCCTGCAGGGTGCTGAACAACCGGAAAGGTATTGTGAGTTCTGAAGAGGGAGTTTATTGAACACGTGCGTTTCATGGTTGTCCAGAACGGCTCTATTGCTCTTGGGGAGGCTTTACCTTTAATATTCGAATAGCCCCAGGCTGTGTTATGGTTTGTTTTCCGATTAAGAAATTTGTCGACAAAGAACAGGAGGACTAACCCGATCAAACGGGGAATTATGAGTGACTTGCCAAATTGTGTCCTGGTTGAGGCGATCGTTCTTCTTTCTCATTTCTTCCTGCTCTTTCCAAAAGAAGCTTTGGCATCTATTCGCGTGGGAACTCGTAATGGCCGAGTTGCCGAATCGTTTGGTCAAGACTGTATAAGGAGACTTTGCTGGCACCAGCCACAGGCACTGGCAGGGTTCCCGCAGCTTCCTAGCCTAGAATCCTTGTTCTGTCTTTGCTTCTGTTTCATATCCAGATACGTACTCAGGGTCTTGCCACGCCCTGCTTCTTGGACAACGGCGCGTTGCAGTGCGCGGTGGTCCTCGAGCGTGGCAATCAGCGGGTTGCATTTTCGTTTTGTCCCCATGTACTGGTCTGTGCAAAGCGACGCTCGTCGAGTCCAGTGCCGGGCGACTGACTAGCCGTCGTTGCTCTTGGGTGGCGACGGAGCCGGTTGGGGCCTGCCGGTCCCCGCGAATTCCGGCCCATTGGTGCAACCAGACACGATGCGCCTTCCTTTGGCTGAAGATCAGTATGACTATATGGCCAAATGCATGCATGCACTTTGTGGGAAGCAACGCAGGCAGGTAGGTACCTATACCATGCAAAGCTATGAGCAAGATGCCCTAGGTGGAGAACTGCGAACGAGCTGTGTGAACATCACGGCTCTGCGAAAAGAAATCCTGCCGGCTGTCGACACGCCCTGTCCCGCGGCCCGCTTGAAACGTGCGCGGCAAGAAGGGTTACGTTCGGGTTCAGACGATGCCGAGACGCGGCAGGCGACTTACCCAAAAGCATAATTGCGAGTGCCGTGGTATCGCGATGCGAGGGGGTGGGTGGAGGGGAAATGGGAAATGCTTAAAATCAATCGGCCCGCGGTTTTTCTTTATCGAATTAGGGCAGCTAAAGGCAGGTAGGCTCTCGGCGCTTCCACCTTGGCCCGCGACGCTCAATTTGGCCGGGGCTGTTGCCATTTTATCTTCATCACAATTCTGACCCGAAAGAGAATGCGGGCTCCGTGGCTCCTTCTGACGTGGCCGCTGGTCGGCCTGGCCATCTGGAACCCGAACCGGCTTCCGCCGTCGATGCAGGAGCGCATGGCGCCTCTTCCTCCGCCAGCAGCTGTCGGTGCGGATGCGGCGGGGGCGATGTCCAAGCGAGCGACGCCGCGGTTCTTGACCGACGACACGAAAAGTACGTCTGGCGACTGGTGTGGTCTCGTGGGTTGTGCTTGTGGCTGACGGCGACGGCTAGAGTTTGCCGTCAACGGCACCGGCATCCCAAACGTCGACTTCGACGTCGGCGAGTCCTACGCCGGACAGCTTCCCATCGGGAACGCCAACCCCGGCGCCTCGTTGTTTTTCTGGTTCTTCCCGTCGACAAACCCCAAGGCGGACAGGGAGATCTTGATATGGCTGACGGGCGGTGTGAGTACCTTTTTTTTTTTTTTTTTTTCTTCCCGGGTGTCCCCTTTTCGGGAGCCTAGCTGACATGACCCATAGCCGGGCTGCTCTTCGACCGGCGAGCTTGTCCAAGAGAACGGACCCTTTCTGTGGCAGCCGGGCACGTTCGTGCCGGTGCGCAACCGCTGGAGTTGGCACCGGCTCACCAACGTGGTGTGGATCGACCAGCCCGTCGGCGCCGGCTTCTCGCGCGGCAACGTGACGGCGAGGGACGAGGGCGACGTGGCTCGGCAGTTCATGGGCTTCTGGCGCAACTTCGTGGACGCGTTCCGGCTGCAGGGCTACCGCGTCTACGTGACGGGCAGCTCGTACTCGGGCATCTACTGCCCCTACGTGGCCGGCGCCATGCTGGACGAGCGGGACCGGCTCAACGCCGGCAACGCGACGGGGAGCCCGGGCGAGCGCTACTTTGACGTGCGCGGCATGATGATCTTCGACGGGCTCTACACGGGCTTCCGCATGTCGAGCGACGTGGTCATGGCCTCGTTCGTCGACATGTGGGCGCGCGTCTTCGCCTTCAACAAGACCTTCCGGCGCGGCCTCCAGGCCGCGTCCGACAGGTGCGGCTTCACCGACTACGTGCGCAGGTACCTAGTCTTCCCCGCGGCCGGACGCCAGCCCGCCAAGCCGCCGGGGGACGGCGACGGGTCGTGCGACCTGCAGAACCTGGCCTTCGCCGCGGCGGGCGACGCGAACCCGTGCTTCAGCATCTACGGCGTGCGCGAGGGCTGCCCGCCCAGGTGGGACCCGCTGGGGTTCTCGGCGGGCACCAACGCGGCGCCGCCGCGGCAGTTTGGGCGCGTGTGGCTGGACCGGGCCGACGTCAAGCGGGCGATCCACGCGCCCGACGACGGCACGGCCTGGGCCTTCTGCGGCCAGAAGCCCGTGTTCGTCAACGACACGGACCTGTCCATCGCCGCCGGGCCCGGGTCGCAGCCCGCCATCCCGGGCGTCATCGACCGCACGCGCAACGTCGTCATCGGCCACGGCGCCCAGGACTTCATCCTGCCCGTGCCGGGCGCCCTGCTGTCCATCCAGAACCTGACGTGGGGCGGCAAGATGGGGTTCCAGACGGCGCCGCAGAAGCCCATGTTCGTGCCCTACGTCGACCAGGTTTCGTCGTCGTCACCACCGGGAGCGCCGCTGGCCCAGGGCGAGACGGTGCCCAGCCCCGCGGGCTACGTGGGCACCGCGCACGAGGAGCGCGGCCTGACGTGGTTCGGCGTCGCGGGCGCCGGACACTTCTTGGCCCAGGACAGCCCCGGGACGGCCTTCAGGGCCCTCGAGCGCCTGCTGGGCCGCGTCGACAGCCTGCAGTCGACGGCGCCCTTCACGACGGCCAACAACACGGACGCGGCCGCCTTCTCGGAGCCGCGCGTGCTGGCTGTCGCCCAGCCCGCCGTCGCCGCGGGAGACCAGGGCTCCATGGTCGACGGCTGGCTGGTCCGCGCCGGGTCCGACTGCTCGGCCGACGGCAGCGCCAGGCCTGGGCAGCTACGCCGGTCCTCGGGGTCGGCGAGGCTGGGTGGGGGCGAGACCGGCGGCGTGGCGGCGGCGGCGGCGGCGGCTACGGCGGCTGCATGGGTCGCCGGGATCTTGGTGTGGCGGATATTGTGAGGGGAATGGAACAGGCTCACCTGGCTAGATTTCTCGGCTAGGATGAGGGTGTGTGCTTACCATTGGCGCCATGTTACACAATGCTCCAGAGTGGATAGCACATATTGCCCTTGTCCATGCAATCCTCCAGACCGTGTATTTAGCATTTAACATAGCATCCCACCCGGGAGCCAAGCCCAAGGCAGCCGGGCTAAGATTATTCCAGCGTGACGAATAAAGTTTAATCGGGGCTCGCCAAGAGGCCGCGTGTGTTGTATGCGCTATGAAGCGCGACAGGAGAGTCGTCATTGCCGCTCAAGGGTAGGGGGAAGAGAAAAGGAAAAAAGAATAGAGTTTTACGTTGGCCCATCCAGTGAGTGTCATCCCAGGGGTCGAAGGGGGATTGCCGTTCAAAAAACAAAAGCCTGTTGTCGTCCCGCGGCTTGGCGTAATCAAGAACCATAAAGCAAACACCTATATCTGGGCGACCCCTTATTCTAGCGAGACCTATGCGGCCCTCTCCGTCGTCCGTCTAGTGCGTCATCCATGGTGTCTCAGCCTTGAGGATCCCTTTCACCCGTTGCGGAGACGGGATACGTAAGCTTCGTCCGCTCTGCCGTCCGGCCACCGCGGAATCCGCGGGCCGTGAATCTCGACTCGCTTGTCTTTATTCTCCTTCCCGCCGCCGCTCTGACCGTGCCGTCAACGACTACTCTAACTTTGTTTTTTTCTCTTCCCTTTTTCTACTCGTCAAAAGAGGACACCTGAGTCTGTCTGTGAGAACGGGGCGGTGTTTTCCATAGTGGAGAGTGCCCCAGAACGGGGAGGTCCGCGCAGGAACTTTATCTCGATGAATTCCCATGACTTCCCACACTATCCTGTGCTTAGTCGAGCTTATTTTCTCATGCAGCTGCTCGGTGAGGCTGGTCATGCGCCGACAATGCACCCCGGCGACGGTCTTTTTTTCTGCTCGGGTGGCATGTTGGATCCAGAGCGGTGTGAGTCTAAAAAGGCAAAAACTCTGTAGAGAAACGTTTTAAACTTGGACAAACTCTTTAGCCGAGAGGCGGTAATCGAGGTTGGTGTTAAGCCACTTAAGAAATTGGTGACACGATTAAGATGAGTTAGCTACCAATTCGCCAATCAACTTTAAAAGAAAAAGGAAAAGAAAAAAAGTTGACAGATCTAGTTCCAGACGCTCAGACACACCGACCGCTAAGCTCAGCGGCTCGGGTGGCTCAACGGAGATGAATAGCCTGGCAGGAATGCGGTCGGCCCTTGACCCCGTTTGTGGGAACGCCAGCGTCCAAAACCAAACAAAGTCTATGTTGACATGCGCCAACTTACACACGAGTTTGCTTGGCAATGCCGCACGAAAAGGCTAGTCAGTCTGTAGAGCGAGGACAAAGACGGCCTACCGAGAAGGCTAAATTCCTCCACTGACTTTGTGTGGGGACGCTAGGACTCTGAATGTGTCCCACAGGAGCCCGCGGGCTCCCTTGAGTGCCATCCAACTTCCTCTTTTGACAAGATGCGGAGCTCCGCCGCACTGGCCACGCCGGCTGGCGCGGCACTAGGGAGGGCCGAATTGAAGGTTGACGACAAACAGGGTTGTTTCTCGCAGCCGCTAGCATCCGGAAAGGCGAATGGGCGGGTGGGTTGCTGTCGGCTGCTGCTGGCGTGCGTGCGGAGACGCTTGTGCGGTTTCTGCATCATCTCCGTGGGCACGTGTCTATTCAATGTCGGGTCGAACTAGGGCCCTCCTTCGGTGTCGGCGGAAACGGCCCCTCGGGACTGTTGAAACAGGCCTCGCCTGACCGTTCGTGGCACTCTCCTCCAGGGCGACCCCTGCCGGCCGTTGCAGCAGGCCGACAACCGCACCGCCGGGGACGCGGCTCCTCCAGGGACATGGATGTGCGGAAGAGGACAGCTGGGCCCAGGGGTCAAAGGAGCCCCCACCCGCCTGCTCCTGCCCTCCCGTCGCACGAGGTTTGGCAGCGAGAGAGTGGGGGCGAAGACCGAGATGGAGAGAAAAGGCCGACGGCCTCGGAAAGAGTGAGATAGGCACCTTCTGTGGTGTGTTGCTGGGGGCTGCGAGCGAGCAATCCATCAATAAAACGGGCAGATCCATCTCGAAATGTTGGCGCATATTGTGCCGCCCCTTTTTGACCTACCCCGAAAAGCTTGGCCTTGCCCACATACCGGATCATCCCATCCTGTGCTTCTGCTTGCGTGCTTTTTACCCGCGCCGCGGACAGGAAATGGAAGCGAGCGTCTTTTTGCTCTCCTCCTATCTCCACCCGTTGCTTCAGACTTTTGCCTTTTAATACCGGCTTTTAAACCCTGTCGGTAGTTGCTTGCGGATCACAATACGGCCCACCGCGGATCGCGAGATTACCTACAAACACAATTATATACCGCCTGGGGGCTGCGGCACCGGCGGCGGTGGATGGCGTCAGATCCGAAAGGACTCGATTGGCTCTCTCAGAAACCTGCCTGCCCATCTGCCTCCTTTTTTATTTTTTATTTTATTTTATTTTTTTATACGTATTTTCCGCCCGCAAGAGTCAGAAAGGGGCACGACGATCAGCGGCAAAGCAGAATGAAAGCCTAGAATCTGATAGGCTTTTCCTGCACCACCCCGGTCCGCATCCTTGGCAGCCCCTTGTCATCCATTTTCTCATGCACCCCAGGCTCGTTCGTGTCTCGTCCCAGCTCATGTACCTGGTACGCAGGCCTAGTATGGGCAGTCCTGCAACGGGCAAGTCCATGCGACCGTCCTGCGCCATGATTAACTCCTGGCTCGTTCTTGGGCGCCCGCATGCGCGAGCGTTTTCGGCTGACTGCCATATCTACATACCGCCCGCTGCGCTTGTGCACGTGGGAAACGGGCTGACAGCACAAAGGATTGGCGAGGCCGGCCGTGGAGCGAAGCCGCCGAGAGACCGAGCACACTTGTCAAGATCTTGAGCCCTGGCCCTCGGCATCTTGGAGAAGGCTCGCACACTCAGAGGCTCCGGCGCGCGCTGTTTGGCGGCGAATACATGTGCCGTTCCGTCTCGTCGGCATACACGGAAACAAGGAAAACAAGGCACAGGAAACGATGAGTCCACAAATACGGGCTGCTCGTCGCGCGCAGGGGCCGGACAAGCATTGGTCGTTCGATCTTTTAGAAGAGGGTGGGACACGACGACATGGGCACGACGGAAGAACTAAAAAGTTGGCGGTAGGCGCTCGCTCGCTGACCATTGTTGATCCTTCGATCCTCCGGTCGGCGTCGAGGCGTTTGCCGACCAGGGGGTAACCTGAGAGAGAAAGACAAGAGAGAGACAAGCAAACAACCATTACAGGGGACATGCCAGGATGACACAACCATAAATGCTGGCGTCGCTGGTGCGCTGGGAGAATAAACACCCGTGCAAGCTTACGCCAATCATGCTTTTTCTTCCTTTTTTTTTTTTTTTTTTTGCCCCAATATGGATAGCCGCACTCCAGCTCATCGAGGAGGCTTTTTCCCAGAGACTCCGGCAGCATGGCACATGCCTCGGGAAGCGACCCCTGCCCTCCTTTCACGATCCCCATGTGCTCGGGCGGAAATTGGTATGCCAAGCAATAAAAAAACAAAAAAAAAAAAAAACCGCGTGGACATATGGAGGGTAGTAACCAGAAACACCACCCCGTGCTCGAGCTCAGCTTGCGCTCTCGGGCACACCGGCCGGGCCGGGGCGGTTACGAATCCTATCGAGCCAAAACGCGGCACCCAACTGTATGCTACAGCGGCGGGCGTGCGCGCAAACGCCCACCTGTCCGTATGTATACCCTATTGTACCCGGCGGCGTCGTTGCCACCATAGGGAGGGCTGTGTGTGTAAGATGGCTCCGTAGCAAACTGTGTGTAGATGAGTGGTGGGATGGATATATGGATGGACACATGGACCGGATCGGCAGCTCGCGGGAGTTCATGAGATTGCGAAACAAGCGAGGAAGCCGATGGGCGGGTGAGCCGCGACGAAAAAGTATCGAAAAAGGAAGAAAAAAAAAAAAGAAGGGAGGAAAATGATGGATGCTACACCATTCTCGCTCCCAGATTTAAGGTTTGTTCCCTTGTCCTCCATAAGCCAACGCCCCTGGCCCTCCTCCCCTGCTCACACTCACCCGGACTTGTCCTCTTCTGAGAAAAGAAAAACAGAAAAGGAAAAAAAAAAAAAAAAAAAAAAAAATGGTTGGTTGGTTGGTTGGGTGGGAAGATCTAAATTCTTATTTCATTACTGCTGTCGCGGCCCAGCCCCACTCGATATGATCCTAATGTCTCTTCCCCATACCCTGCCCCGTCCTGCCCTGCCCTGCCTTCGGTGTTCGGAAATGGGGAGAAAAGGGAAAAGAAACTTTGTGTTCCGCGGCCTCCTACCTAGCCGTTAAGGGATCGCCATCGCCGACTATGGTTGTGTGTGTGTGCGTGGCCGTCATGTATGTTTCTGGTACCTATCTGCCTCTTTTGCAGGGTTTCCTCCGAAACAATGCCAAAAGTACATGGGACGTGCAACAAGGTAGAGGGGGAAAAAAAGAAGAAGGAAAACTCTCCTGTCCTCTGTTGATGCTTAGGTGTGGTGCAGTCAGCAGCCCTCGTCTGCTCCTCTGGTAAATGCGGCACACTCCCCTCCCTGCGAGGGGAAAAGAGACGAAAAAAAAAAAAAAAAAAAAAAAAAAAGGTTTACCGTCAAGCCCACCAAATCGGAGTCACCATCACCGTCAGGGACCACCGCTGTCAAAGCCCCATGGTCGGCGGGTCCGACGAGGGGTGCGAGGCCTGGCCTGACGTTCGATTCTGCATGTGCATGTCTGCGTTCCGCTTGATCTGAGCTTATTTTTATTTTATTTTTCCCTCTTTTCCCCCAACACCAGTCATACCTTTCGGGCAGTTTTTTTTTTTTTTTTTTTGCCCATGCTTAAGCCATGCATGTCGAAGAGAACAGACGAGTCAGGACGGAAAAGCAAGTGCTTGGGTTCGGTGTGGGAGGGGAGACGGTGAGAGGAGACGAGGCAGAAGCAAAAGACAAAAAAAAAAAACCCTCACAAGGGTTGGCCCATTCCGGTAGTCCCAGCCGCCCCCGGAATAGGGATTAGGTTAGATGCCAGAATGCATGACGAGGGACCAATAATCTGTGGCTGCTTATCCACGAGACTCCATTCAGACGATGACGTTATGTGCCGGGGTAAGGGTAGGCTAAAAAAAATATGTACAGGATTTGTGGCAGAGACCGTAGAACAAAGTAACTAGGTAGATGATGATGAGTACATGGCAAGGCGTGGACTGAGCGTAGGGCCATGGTTTGCAGGAGGTTGTTGACAGGAAGAAGAAGAAAAAAAAAAAAAGACCAGTCAAACGCCGCCTGCCATGCCCGTCATGCTCGCTCCCATCCCGTAAAACACCAAGCCGCAAAGCAAAGTCGTCAATCAGCAAGAGAATGCAGTGGTAATAGAGGTCTCGTGAAAGAATCTTAAAAAGAGAAGAGAAAAAAAAGAGTATAAAATGGCATCAGAAAACAGTAGGAGAACAAGTACACATGAAAGAATATAAATAAGCCACTCTATGCTTCATATTCCACGCTATAGCCACGCTGCTTTATGCTCATGCTTCCGTTGAAATTCCCCTCTTGGTTCCTCGGAATTTTCCAATGTCTTCATCAAAGAACAAAAAAAAGAATCGACTCGATTATGTCTGTAGAAACTTTTTGTCGAGAGCACCCAATGCCCGCACATCCTCCTTGAACTGCTGAATCGACGGCAGCGTCTGCTTTTGCTGCTGACCGTTGGCAACAGCAGCTGCCGCTGCCGCTGCCGCTGCCATGGCGGCAGTCCCATTAAGGCTGGCACCGCCGCTAGTCGGAGACCCGTTGCTTGTGGTGGTGGGTGAGGTTGGGTGGAGAAGAGCCAGAAGGCTCGACTTGCTGCTGGGGGCGCCGGTGCCGTTCTCGGCCTTAACCAGCCTGGGAGGTGAGGCCGACGCGTTCCGCGGTGGTGGCGTGCTCGTTGGCGGCGGGAGCGGGCCCTGTGCGGGCCTCGGGTTGACGGGAGCTAGCCTCGCCTCGTAGGCCTGCCCAGGGGACTGGGAAGGGTGGGGGAGAGGCTGCGGGTACGGCTGAGGCGACGTCTGCGAGTGCTGGGCGTCGGGGATCGCGCGCGGCTGCGACATGTGCGGGGAGTGGTGGTTCGGAGGCGGAGCGTGTTGCTGTCCTGGGTAGGGAGGCAGAGAAGCCATGGGAGGAGTTCTTGATTGCGCCGCCGAGGTGACTGGCGGCGGCAGTGGCGCGCGCTGCTGTTGTTGCTGCTGCTGCTGCTCGTAATGGCCCGGCGGAGGCAGCTGCGGCGGCGAGTAAGGGGGGTAGTGGTGCGGAGGTGGCGGGTGCAGCTGGCCAGGTGGTGGGTAGCCTGGGTGGGCAGCAACCGTGTAGTGGTGGCTGTATGGCGGCGTTGCCGGCGACATGGGCCAGTTGGGGTAGCCGTGCTGGACGTAATGGGGAGGATAGGGATGCGCTCCTGGGTGCGGCGGAGGCGGCTGGCCGTGCATATACGACGACGGCTGCATGGGCGTCCTCGTCATGGGCGGCACCTGGGTGTCCGTCATGCTCGACTCTGGGTACATGCCCTTGACGGGCATGATGTGACGTAGACTGGGGTCGGTGCTCGGGTTCGGCAGCTCCGGGTGGCCGGGCTGTGGCCTCGCGTAGTATGAGATGAGATGCAGGTGCTGACCGGTGGATGTGGTGATGCTGAAGGACTGCTTCATGAGTCCGTCGGCCTTGTATCTGTATCCGTCCGGCTCGCCCTCGTCCTGCGAGCCGTCGCTGCCCCGGCCAGACGAGTCGGGCGTCTTGCCGGCGCCTCGCCTGGCGTTCCCGAAGCCCCCTCCTCTCTTGCCCTCCATCTCGCGGTATGTGAGGAAGCTTCCGGATACTCTGCTGGCGCTCCACGACTTTCCGTCGGTCCACCTCCTCATGCCTGCTTCCCTCTCGTCCCAAACAAAAACGGAGCCGGACCTGATGGACTGGCGCTCCTTCTCTGATAGTCGTCTCTGCACCCGGGGGAGAATCCCTATTCTGCAAGCCTCGAAGAGCTTGATGGCGTCGGCCGGTGTCCGGACGAAGCCGTGGTATGTTTCCATCATCTTGGCGGTGGTGTATGTGGCTGGCTGGCTGGTTGGCTGGTTGTGTGCTTGCTACAAGCGGGTATTGCGGCAGTCGACCGCGGGCGGGTCTTGGGGTGTGCTGCTGTTGTTGTTGGTGTCGTTGTTGTTGTTGTTGCTGCTGTTGCTGTTGCTGCTATTATATGGGGTATGTGTACGAGGGCAGCGAGGAGGTGCCGACGGTCTGATATCCGATATCGACTGCCGTCCTGCAAGTGATGGAAGGGTCGAGGTCTCGGCGGCTGGATATGGGAATCGGGCGTACTAGTACTAGTAGCTTTGCTCAAGAGAAGGTTTGGCCGACAGGGATACAAGGCTCCTGGCTACCCTGGTGGGATTGTCTGCCAAGCGGGCAAGCGTGCAGGACCCACCGCCCACCCTCAGTCACAGTGCTGGCACGGCGCGGCCAGGGGGCCAAATAGAGTCGGCCCTTGTGGTGTGGGCACCGATGGGGGCCTCTCCCAAAATTTGCAAAAGTGGTCGTCAGGATGGAGCCGACACGAGCAGCGTAAATCCTCGTCGAGCGTTCCCAAGCAGATTCCCCACAGGGAAGCGCCGCAGACCCTGGTCGCAGAGATCTGCTCGGGCTTGGCGTTTCTAATGCGAAGGCAACTCTAGTCGAGACGAAAGAGCGGCCGAGGCCGGTCGGCGGGCTGAGACGGTCGTCGCGAGGCCCTGGGCTGTTGCTTTTTCTGTGGAGATGTGCCCCTGGCTGTTAGCAACGCGCACTCTGTGTGAATCAAAAGACAGCGGTTGGCATTGGGCCCATGACAGAAGCTTAATCCAAGAAGCCTTCTCTGGACCCGCGCTATGTGCTCCCGTACGATAGGCGCCCGCGCTCGCTGCCTGCACGCCCTGCCAGCCTCATTTCCCAGTCCGGATTCGGCCCCCAGACTTTGTTGCGCGTCCCGACACCCCTTATTTGCCTGTGACGCTCCTCCTCCTCCCGCCCGTCCCTTTCCTGCCGGCCAGCCAGCAGCCAGCAGCTGCCAAACAGCCTGGCTGGACAGGACCGGGCAGAGGGCGGACGGACCGAGGCGACAGGGGCAGCCGCGGAGGCCGACTCCGAAGGCGTCCGCTCTGCACGTGTGGGCCCAGCTTCGGCAGGGACAGCAGGCTTTCGAGACCAGCGACACCCAGATCCTGACGCAAACCGCGCTGCACAAATGCTCTCTGCTCGCCGCCATATCCACTCCCTTGGCCACTGGCCAGGGCGCACTTTATGACGTGGCCGCCTGACTAGGGGACGTAAGACACTGTCTGGCTGCTTGCATCCTTTTTTGTTTCGTTTCTTCCTTCTGTTCTTCCTCTGTGCCCATGCACAACACCAGCGTCTTTTGCATGGTTTTTCTCTTGCTCGACTCGCTTTTCTTTTTCTTTTTCTCACTCTCACATTTGGGCCGAGGATAGAAGCGGGACTTCCCAGTGGCAGGATGCTGTGCAGCGGGTAGAGACAGGAGACGGCCGTAGTGCTGGGTTCCGAGGTGCTTCTGCGCGGTGCCAGGTTGGCCAACGTCCCGCACTGCTTCTCGATGGGTGGCGCTCTGCCGCGCCGTGCCGTGCTCTGTGCGTGCTCTGGGGGCGGTGGGAAGTCGTGTTCTTGGAAGAGACGATGTGACACAGCGTGACTTGGTGGGCGACGAGTGGTGCAGCGCGGGTGGGCAGGCCGCAGTGCTCCTGCTAATGAGTGCTTGCAGAGTGACGGGCTGGCCGAGACGGCAGGCATGGTCGGGGAGGACAACGACGGTAGGAGTGCACCAGTACATGTGGTCATAAACGCAGGACTGGGGAGGATGATATCTCACAGCGATGGTCGCAGGAAACGGGACATTGTGACATGATGCTTCGCTCGCCGGAGGGACACAGGACACAGGACAGGATGGAGGAACAGAGCAGCACGCGAGTGTGTCCGCTGGGTTATATAGGGCCGGCGAGGATGAGGGAATGCGAAAAGAAGCCACACAAACAAATTGCAAAACCTACAATCTCACTTTGAAGGGACCCTTGAGGGGGATTAAGAGTTGCGGAACGGGGCGGGTGGTTGAAGTCGTTGTCGTCGTGGAAAAAGGGCGCCGGCTGCCGAACGCCAGGAAAATCAAAATCGAGAAAATCGGGTCGTATGGGTGAACGACAGGCAACCGTAAAATAAATAATAAAAAAAAATGGCGGGTGGGAAAAACGGTGGCTCAGGTCGAGCAACTTCAAATAAACGAGCGCCCGGTTCTCAGCTGTGCTGCTGCTGCTGCTGCTGCATCAGGACGGGGAACAGGGCGTGCTGACTGGACGACAACTTTCTGCAAGGCAGGCAGGCTCAGCAGGCAGCAGCGGGTTATTTTTGCTCTGTGCGATCTAGGGCGGGAAAGGGCGAGCCAGGCCAGTTTTTATCTTTGCACCAAACGCGGCACCGGTGCGAAGGTTCGGCTGCAGGTGGGGTGTCGGCACAGGCCGTGCGTGGGCGTGGAGGGAAGGAGCGTGGGGACGGGTGAGTGCTGAGAAGGGCAGCCAGGCCTCAGCAGAACAGGACAGGTTTAGGTAGCTCAAGCCTGGCTTGGCGACCAGTGAAGGCGCCGCCTAGAACGACTTTGATTGGGGGTGTATGGGGCGTGAGTTTTCCTCGTTTCTTTTCTGTTTGTTCGTTTGTTGGTCGCTGAGTGTGGTCCCGAAAACCCGACGCTTGAGCCAGGAAACGGGATGAGATGGGAAAAGGAAGGAGATTAAAAGGGTGCACAGCAGGAAGAGGAAGAAAAAAAACACACACACACACGAGGCACAAGAATAAAAAGAAAGAAAAAATAGAATAAATTGGCAACAGTTGGTGACGGCACAGGAGGCGAAACCGCAAGGAGTAAAAATCCTGAGTGGGACTGGTGCACGAGGCCAAGCTCACTTCTGCGAGGTGATACCTGCCGCTGCCGCTGATCACTGGTGGACGTCAGGAAATGCAGCACTCTCGCCAACGGCCTTGCCGTTTACGGTCCATATCGGACCGGGCAAATCAAGCGCGCGAGGTGACGCCGACTCTTCATGCCAACAGCGAGGATACGAGCAGGCAACCGAACCTTGTTTCCAGCAGACCCTCTTCCGATTCGGCCCCTGTGGCCTGCTGCGGCGATGACTGGTTAGTGCGCATCTTGTTTCCTGAACGTGGTGGCAATCCTGTGGGCACACACGGCACAATCTAATCCCAGAAAGGTAGGTCGCTGTATTTTTATCGCGGCGTGGTGCTGTTGGGGTTCTCTGGTGGTCGGTTGGTTGGGGCGGCGCAGACGATGGAATGTAAAATCTGCAGCCAGCCCCCTCGTCTCTATCTCGTCTTGCCTCGGCGCCGGTCTCTTAGCCCCCTCACTCTCCCAGCAGGCATCACACTACCGAACGTATACGAGATTGTGTCGTACCCAGTACGAAACGTCGCCGACCCCAAAGAGAGCCAAGGAGAGACGACAAGCCCGGCAGCAGAGAAAGCAAGCCAAGCCAAGCGATAACTGCTGTGTGGCTTGGCGCCAGGCCGTCGACGACCAACGACAAACGAAGCAGTCCTCGCGAGGCACGCCAGGCGGGACAGAAAAGCAGCCAACAGGGCTCGGCGTTCGGCAAGCGCACCCCGTGGGCGGCTGCCCGCGCCCCCCTGGTCGGATGGACATGGAAATATGATTTATTTCAAGCTTATTTGCGACCTGTTTAGACGCCCCACTAGACAGATCAAAGGTGCCCAGGCAAGCACTGCAACCCCTGCTCGCCCCCACCACTCGGCCGCACCAAAAAGCCGCAGCGCAGGCTCAGCAGCAGCAGCAGCAAACGGGGAAGGAGCCAGCTCGCGCCCTGTTGGCGTCGGTCGGTTCGAGGCTGCTTACGGCGCCCCCACCTGCTGGCCGGGTCCGACTCGAGTCCGACCAACCCAAGGCTGGGGGGCGTGCGATGCTGTTGTTGTTTGTTTGCTCTTTGCGGCTGCTGATCTCGGCACACCCTCCTGCCGGCGACGAGACCGACTGTCATCTGGTGCGTATTACTAGGCGGTCCCCAGCCATCCCGGCCGAAAGCGGTAAGCGGATGGGCGCGGGAGGACCTGGTCAGAGATCATACAGCTCTCCAAGCCGCGTGTGCATGAATATTATCTCGTCGATCCGGAATTTGATGGGCGCGCAAAGAAACAAGCGGGAAGGGGAAAACAAAAAGTGGACTTTTGGCCTGAAGTCCCTCATCGATTTTCCCCAATTGGGGCTCGAGCGAGGGCGACACGACAAGTGTCCAGGAAGAAGAACCCGAACCCTGAAGCCAGGTCTAACTTTTCTCTCCTCTCCCAAGCCTTAGGTTCGGCCCACGCCTTTGCTGTAATGATGCTTATCATGCCGTCGTCCAACACCGAGGGCGAGGTTATTCATCACTTCGTCAGCTCTTGATTTTAGCCTTAATTTTCCTGTTTGTCTGTCTGCTCAACTTTTGCCTTCCTCGGCCGGGCACTTGTCCGTCAAAGCATATCGTCTGTCCGACTCGTCATCGAAGACCCCGGCAGCTTCACACGGTATTATTTTCCCCGCCGAGGCGGTCAATCAAGCACACGCAATGAAACGAACTTTGGCACAGGGAAGAGTCGTGATGGGCGTCGCGCGGAGGAGACTAAGAATAGCCATGGCAAGCATCGGGCCGGCGTGTCAAGATCGAGTCAGGCGGCGCCCATCGTCGGTCGGCCTCATCCATCCACCCCCTCGTTCCTCTTCTTGGCAGCCCGCTGAAGGTCGGCCGGTCGCGGTTATGTACCGGCTGGGCCCTGCTCCAAAAGGCACCAGCCCGGGGGCGCATTCGGGGTTGAAAGATACACGTACACGCACGCAAACACATGACAGCATCGACTCCATTGGATGCAACATGAGCCACCTAGTCAGCTACCCTGGCCCTGTCACCGTTCTTCTGAACTTTGTCTCTCGAACCTACTCTTTCTCCCTCGCTCTCTCGCCCCAACGCAACTCGTGGCCGAGTAAACGCTCAGCCGGGCGGTCGCTGCCTGTCAGTATCGAATGTTCTACTCCACTTGGAAGCAGCAAGGATACAGTTGTGTGCAAAAAAAACGCAAATGGGCTCTAACATATGGGAAATCGCGATTTTCACACGATAATACTGGACAAATTTATATAACAACTAATTAAAAAAAATTTGCCAACGGGTAGAACTCGCTGTGTTCACTTTCTAATTAATTTTTCACAAAATAAAAAAAATTACTGGAAAAGTTATATGCTGTTTGAGCATCTGTCATTTCGACGTTTTTTTTTTCATTAGAATTAGCGGGGAGGTTTAGTGGGTTACAGCGACTAACAGCGCTAAAATTTTCAAAAAAAATTGTTAGTGCATTCGCTTTCTAATTTCAAACCCGCATCTCACAACGTACAAATTAGCTATAAAAAAAAGGACATAAGAAAATAAAATAGCCGGTTTTTAATTGTTAGTATACAAATTATTAGTATGTGTTATTATATAAAAATGCGGATTTTTTTGCAATTGAAATGAGTAGATTTTGTTAGTGTTTCGCAGGGAGAATTGACAATTTGCGTTTTTTTTGCACACAACTGTATTGCTTGTCTGTGCTTAGACATCGGCTTCGTGATCCACTTGCCGTATGCAGTAGATAGTCTGCTGCGTTCCAATTCGAAATGGCATGCGCTCCCAAAATATCTACTTATGCTTTCCGCTGTGTGGCGATCACTCAGACCGCTCACGATTTTCCTATCCGATCCGGGTTGCCTCGACAGTCCGTGATGAATCCGTGTCCCGAGGTACCGGACAGGGGCCGAGCCACCTGGGCCTTCTAGAGCCTGAGCCCACCTGGAGAGGGGGAAAAAAAATATTATGTCGTCCTCGGCTTGACGGCGACAGGAAACGTGCGCAGTATGACGCGGCCGAGCAAACAAAAGGAGGGCCAATCCAGGGCTTTGAATTGTTTGACGGCCTGTGGCTACCTATCTCGGCCGATGCTGTGCCTAACGGGTGTGCCTAAACACCGCCAACGTGTGCTGCGTCCGTCCATCGGTCCATCCATCCATCAGCACGCATCTTCTTCCCGCCTCAATCAGGACACACACGAAACTAATGGAGCCGACTGTCCGGACGTAGCGCCGCCAACCGCCCCGGGTATTACCAGATCACGGGCCAACCCAATTTTTTTTATTTCCCCCTGTTTTTGTCCCGCCTCGCCATCTCGTATATCATCTTGTCCTCCTGACCGACCCGTTCTCGCCGGGCTATGCATGTTAGACAAGGCGCTTGGTAAGTATGCAAATACATGCCAGATGGAAGTCCAGGGTCTCACGCCGTGCTTGATCACAACGGTAAGATTTTGCCAAAGCGCCGTCCATGGATGGTGCATTGCCGTGAGATGTCCAATGCTTACCCCATGCCTCTCTTCTCTTGTCGCATCATGCCCTCTCGGGGCCTGTCATCTGTGCGACTGGCGAGGGAGCACAGGGCTGAGATACACGCGCAACATGACAGCAGCCGGCGGGCCCCCGAAATTGGTTTTTTTTTTTTTTTTTTTTTTTTTTTTTAAATTTACGAGCGTCTGTTTTCCCTGCCTTGTTTCTGTGCCATCATGCGCTCCCATAATCGTCGCACGGCACCCAGCATGGATGACGGCGAGGTGTTTTGATACGTAGGTGTGTATCATCGGGGAGGAGAAAAAAAATATGGTACCGGTCAAGCCTCGTACTGCACTGTACAGCCCTGTGCCATCGGGCCGGCGCACGATGGCCCCGTCACACAGCGCAGGTGGGAAAAGGACCCACACCCAATCTGGGCTCTCACATGCGGTGCTCTTCCACCACGGCGGCAGACTGCATGCCGTGCTGCCTTTTGCAGCATGCAGGGCTGGCCCGGAGAAGAAGAAACAGAAAAACGATTCCCATTTGACAACTCACCCGACACATCTGACAAGCCTGCGGAGACGACACTTGGCACATCTCGGCGCGGGAAGACGGAGAAAAAAAAAAGCAAAAGAGATGGATGCTGCTTGGCGCTGAGCGATGACCTCTGTCCATCCACAAAGCGGCGCAAAGCTCGTACCTACACACACCACTCGGATTCCAGCTCAGGCGGTGTTCGTGACTTGGATGATGTGCCGAATAGGCTGTAGCCGAGCTGAATTCCGCTCGACAAATCCCGTGGGATGGGCTGAGGCAGGGAGGGACCCTGCACACCCTTACGATCTGTTCCTGGGGTTGTTGTCGCTCTCACTCAGCAAGATGACCCACTCAGACCCAGACTAAGGACAAACGATGGGAGGAAGAGTAGAAAAAAAGAAGACGACGAAGAAGAGGAAGACAGAAAGACAGGACGATCCGCACCAATCCGTCTGTTCACTGATGACGATCGGCTATCCGGCTTCGCTACTTCATCCCTCGCAACCAGAGTCGAAAGAAGCCTAATGGAACAGCATCCAAAATCGGCCGGTGTTTCGTTCGCTCGCTGCCGTTTGGTTTTTGGCCAGCCTGAGACGGAATCTAGGGACGTCCAAACAGAGCCAGCAGCCTCTCCTGTTCGCACCAAATAGTCCCGGTCGTGCCACCCAGTCTCATCTACTTTTGTGTCTGCTCGGCCTTTTGTTTTCCCCGTGAACTCTTTTTTTTGCTTCCTTCGTTGTGTCCGTGTCTGGTCGTCAGGATGCTTGCTGGTTTTGTCCACCCATCCTTCCACACGGCCCCACCGTGCCGTCACCGATTTGGTAAAACGAAGGCAAAGACGGTACGTACGGTACTTGTGGAATTCATACCGGCAATGTCGCTCGCTCCTCTCCCAGTCTGTTCGTTCCACCAGACCTCCTTTCGGCTGCCTTTGCGCCGAGCCAAAAGAAAGAGGGGGTGCGTAAAAGCCAAGCAGGCCAAGCAGGCAGGCCAAGCGCTAGTGGGCGGCTTCTCTGACGGCCGCCAATGCTGGACCGCCGGCCCTTTTTCAAGGCAGGTTTTGGGAAGGAGATCCAATCCTGCACGGCAAGGGTACGAAGTGCACAGCTCGGCAGCCGACTGACTGGCTGGACAGGCTGGGAGGTGGGCGGGGCCGAGGGAGGGGAGGACCCTCCCCGATAAGCATGTTTTTAAGCCTCTTGTCCGAACGGGCCTGTCGGTGGATGCCGCTGACTGTGGATCGCGAGCAGGAGGAGGGGCGCTTTGCGTCGTGGTTGGACGGCCTGCTAACAGATCTCTGACCTCCGCATCCCGTGGCTATTTTTTTTTTCTTTTTCTTCTCTTCTTATCCTTGACCACCTTTGAGTCATTCCCCGCGGTCTTCCTGGCCTTTGCTGATTCCATTGGTACTTGTTTAGCGACGGGTCACTGCTGGGCTGCCTTGGCGCAAACTTGTACGCGTAATCCGGTCGATCCAGCGAGCCAACGGCCTTGGCCGATCGACCCCGCTAGAAGCCAGCAAGAAGAGAAGAGAAGAGCCAGGCAGCGAAGCGACACGGTATCCTTGGGACGATCAAGCTTATTCTCTTACCGTCCTGCTTCTTTTGTTCCCGTCGATTTATCCGTAGCATCATCCAATACCAGACACCATTCAGGCAGTCAGTCTGTGGGGTTCTGGCCTAAAAGGGGAAAAGGAAGCTGCTCGCACCCGGAAGAGCAAGAAACCATCTTGATCTCCACGAGGGCGCGATGGAACCCAATGAAATGGTAGCGTTTCGCTTAATTCGTGGACGGTCAAAGTTACGCAATGTGTCACACCTGACCCTGGACTGGACGTGAGCGTAACATGCATCATCGAGACCAACAGAGAGAGAGAGAAAAAAAAAAAAAAAGCGGAAGCAACAGGACGAGCCAAGCTACCAGCTGATCCGATTCCTCTTGAACGAGCGTCTGCCTGGACCGGTCCATCGGACTTTGCGGCTGGCTTTCTTCGGACTCGGCCAGCTCAGCTGAGCCTTGTCATAAATTAACGCCCGGCTTATGATGCATGGGGGCATGCCTCGGGCGCCTAGACCGGAGCCGCATGTTCATCCAAAGGGAGAAAAGGGCTCTCAGCTACAAAGACCTTTTCTTTCTCCCCAAGTCAAGGAACGGCGGTCAGCAGCTCCCTCCCGCGACTCATTTGCAGGCGCCTGCTCTCATGAGCCTAGGCAGAAAAGGCAAGGCGCGGGAAGGGAAAAAAAAAGAGGCGTCTGTGATGCGTGGACTTTTTCTGCACATCGGCGGGTGCACACCACACACAGCATGGTGGCAGGGATCATGGGACCGTGCGTGCGCGGAAGCAAAGCCGGGCGTCACGATGACTGCGGAAGACAAGACAAGATACAAAAAAAAAAAAAAAAAAAAAAAAAAAAAAAAAAAAAAAAAAAAAAAACAACTCACCGCCAAACAGGCTTCGGGAAGAAAGATCCCAGCTTGGCCCCTTGGCTAGCACGGCGAGCTGTGACTTTTGGTGTCCTTTAGCCGCGGACCCTAGAATGTATGCTTACTTTCTATCCTTGCACGCACGCCGGTGCCCTGCTTGCGCAGCCTCTCGACTAATCTCCTTGTTTAACCAAGGGCCGCAAAGGACAAGGCGAGTGAGTGAGTGTACTGTCCCATGCGATGGGGTTGGACTAGGGTTTTAGAGTGTGGCTTATTGATGCGAGCACGACGTTCAATGTCTCTGTGCTCCCACACAGCACAGCACCATCCTGCGCTTCGTATTCCAGGAAGGGGGCTTGAGGACGTTTCTCTAAAGTATGTACCATCCATCCCAGCCCTGTGCGTTAAAAAATGTGTGAGTTGTGTTGCGTTCCTGTATATAAGCGGGATGGTGCCCTCATCTAATTTAGTTAGGTGGCTTGTCGCAACTGCCTTGTGGCCGTGTCAGCACCTTTCACAAAAGCCATCCATCCCACCATCTTGCTTTCCAGGCTACTGCTACGGCCCAATGGACATGGGCCTTCATCCTTTTGGGTCTCCGCGTGTGCGACCTTACTCAGCTCGGCATTGCGAACCAATTTCGGTCTCGGTCGGCTGGATCGAGTGCGAGGCTCGGGCTGGCTTTGGAGAAAAAAAAAATGAGAAATCTCAAATCACTTTTTTTTTTTTTCGATCCTTGCAAGGTGTTTTTCGACAGTAATTTATGGCTTTTAGCGCCAAAATCAGGATGCGAGCAAACTCCGCCCTTGGTATCCCTGGTTTGGTTTATCCCGGGCTCGAGAGCCGGCGGGCTTACACGGGAGTGGGTCCCTCTTGTTGGCGCTGGTGGTCAGCCAGCAGCAGTGCGATCTATGCAATGCATCGACCTTTCTTCTCTTCTCGCAATGTCCGATCCCCGAGGTCATTACGGCAAAATAAAGAAAAAGCTTAAACGGACGAAAAAGCAAAAACGCAAAATGAGAGGGGTAACAAGCCATGCCATGAGCATGAGGACGTCAGGATGTCAAGACCACACTATTATATGCAGCCGACGAGTCAGAAAACGATGCACCATGCGAACGACACTGCTGGCTGTCGCGGCTCGTTCGCGAACCAACAAGCCATGCAGCCCAGGGAGGCAGGAGCCACGCGAGAGGCGGAAACGAAAAAAAAAAAAAAGACAAAAAAAAAACAGATAAAATAAAAAAAAATCAATAAAATAGAAAATAAAAGCCGGCCCATCGGATATCTCGGACCCCGGGAAGCGGCACGCGCACCCCATGTGTGGTGCTCAAGGCTGGGCGGGCGTTTACGTAGTGGGCTAGGTCGTACCCGCCTAGGTAAAGATTGGATACCAAGCTCGACACCTCCACCGCCAAGCAGTGCCCAGCGGAGCCCAGCGCTGGGAGGAGCGTAAATCGTGGCGCGTTCTTTGACTTGACGACCTGGGCACTGCCGCGTCTGTGTGTTGCATGATATTTCTGTCCCGATTTCACGGTTTATTCGTGTCGCTCAGCCTGCTCGGGCTACCTGCCCATCGAAACGATTTTGCCCACTCCGCAAGGCAAAACAACGGCGCTACCCTACAATAAGGTTGGCGGGAGACCAGCTGAGTGGCAAGGGCGGAGGGGAAGAAACACAAAAAAAAGAAATGGGGTTAAAAAAGAAATTCTCGCTCTGTTTTTTCCCAAACGGGCTTGGAGCGGTTCTAGGGGCATCTTGGCTCGTGACATCAGCACCATGTCAGCATGGCCCCGGGCAGGGCTGGGTTTTGGGTGGGGCGTCGTCGGGTCAGTCGGTTGGTTGGTTCGTTGTGGTGCGTGGTTAAAAAAAAAAAAAAAAAAAAAAAAAGGAAACCCAGGCGAAGGAGCGAGCGTGTGCCCGCTTTAAGCTTAATTCAGAGATGCACCCGCTAGCGCGCCACCCGAAATCCAATCTTTGGAGCCCCCGGCCCCCCTGGCCGTTTTCTGTGTCTTGATTCGATGCTTCGGTTTTGGCTGTCCCACGGACCCGCTCGTTTTTTTTTTTTCTTTTTGCTCCATCGGACAAGCTTCCCGGCTTTGGGTTTTACTAAAAGCCTTTTTTTTTCTCGTTTGTTTTGGGGGCTGGTCTTTTCTCAGCCCAAGCAATCTATTCCGTTCCACGCATTTTCCGCTCGCGCGTCGTATTTTCACCAGCCGCAATCCTCAAAAAACGCCAGCACAGCCTAGCCCAGCCTTGGGTCGTATCCGTTGGAATTCCACGCGTCCTGTAAGCTAGAGATCAACCACCAGCCGCCGGGCCAAGGGCCCATTGCATGAGACGGGGTGGAAAGAAGCGTGCGTGGGTTGATCATCAGGATCCACTCTTCTCTGTCCGAGTCCTGCCCCCCTGTCGGAAGCTTGAATGTTTTGCCTGGTGGTGGCACAAGCAATGGCCACAGCGCTGACCTATCACGGCGTGGATCGACGTCGAGAGCTGATCCCAAACATTTACCGACATCTCCGTATGTACACAACCCACTCACACCACGCTGTAAGGCAGATGAAAAGAAAGAACACATTTGTGTGCTTGGCCGTTGAGGCATCAGTCGGTTATTTGCCCCGTCGTATCCCTGGTTTACGAGGCCACGTCGTAGCGACAACTTCTGTGATTTTCCCGTCGCGGCGCGTCGATCCGTGCTAATATCGACCACCTGTTCATCGTGCCAGCCCACAAACCCGCCGGCCCCTCCCTCCTCTCTCATCATCCCATAGGAAGGAGGGGAAGGGGACGGATTGCTTGAACAGTCTTGGCTCCGAGCTTGGCCGGGCGTAATATCCTTGCTTGGCGCCGGCAACAATGAGCCGCGGTTTTACCTTATTTCACACGCACACGCTCCCTGAGCCATTTTATCCAAGTGATGCGTGAATTGGTGGGTAATGACGCAAGGGAAAAAAACCGTCATCATCTGGTTCTTC
Organism: Magnaporthiopsis incrustans; assembly: GCA_003049425.1. Classification (NCBI taxonomy): domain Eukaryota; kingdom Fungi; phylum Ascomycota; class Sordariomycetes; order Magnaporthales; family Magnaporthaceae; genus Magnaporthiopsis; species Magnaporthiopsis incrustans. The sequence goes on from PYSR01000220.1 coordinate 49,562, forward strand.
TTGTTGGAAAAATGTGGGCAGTTGGGAAAACGGTAACCCCGCCCCGAGATCTCTCCTCTCCCGCAACGCACCGCGTCGTCTGGTTTATGCCGAGGGCGGGCCTGAGTGAGCGGCGCCGACCCAACCAGCCCAAAACGAAACAAGGAACGCCGAGTGGGAATAAGGCGCGGCGCGGCGGCGGCAGCAAGGTCTGCCTTGCGACGCTGGTCTGCGCGTTCGTTTGTTCCCTCAGCTCCTTGTCCGATCCGTCGGACAATCTCTCATTTCAGCACACAGTGGCCGGTGTTTGCCATGCCTTGGCCTTGCTCGGGGTGGGCACCCCTACATCTGGTCTCCTCGGCACCATTCTTTACTTTTTTTTTTTTTCTTCTTCCCCTGCCTGCTCCTCGAACTGGACATTCCGGACGTCTTCCACCTCGGAGATGTAGGTATTTGTCCTAGCATCATGATTGATGTGATTGTGTGATGGACGTAGCCATATCTGGAAACAAAAATCTTCTCGGCATACCCCGCCAGCCAGCCAGTCCAGTTTGAATTTTAAGCATTACAAACTACTCCGTCATAACCCTTTGTCGTTAGCTGGTCCCAGTCGACGCCCGAAATTGTAGCCCAGATGCCTCTTCCGGAAGCTGCGCCGGGAAAAAGGGGATGGGTGGCGCTTCTTGACACGTTCAAGTGGGCACGTTCCTCCGGGGTGGTCCCGGCTTCGCGGGCGGGAAGGGACGCTTCTTGACGCTCGGGCTCCGCGGGCTGGTGGTTTGCCGCCCCGGAGAAAAGGGAAAGGGGGGCAAAATTCTTTTTAGGTTGGCCCGTCTCCGTTTGTGACAAACTGTCAGGTTTTGGCTGCCACCCAAGTCCGGGGTCACGCAATGCGGAACGACTCGTGATGCTGGGCAGGGGGTCATGTAACGTGAGAGGCGGCAGATGGGAAGGAAAGGGAGATGCGCCGTCCAACGAACAAGTTTTAGAGTTAAAAAGGCCAATTTCCAGCAGGGCAGGGGCTCCCGGTCGACAGGCGGCGACGGCACACACACACACACACAGAGCGACGCAACGACTTGTTTCCATCCCCTCGCCGCCGCTTCCTTGCTGGCCGAGAAAGCAGGGGTCGGACCAAACCTTGTTTTGCTAGAATACGACGCCGCCGCCGGACTCGCAATTTGCGCCGTAAGGCTGTGCTGTGTGTGCCCACCCCGCGTGTGCATGGGCAGCCCGACGACCTCGGAATCCCCGAGTCCGACCGGCCGACCGGCGGTCGACCACGTGCGAGTCCGGGTTCGGCACACCGAGTGGATGCGCAAGGCTGGCCGAGAGAGCAGGGGAAACGGCGCAGTTGGGCGCATGCCCGTGTTGTGTGTGTCAAGGGAGAGTGTGTTATTGCAAATTTAGTTAGAGTAACACGGGCGTGACACGTCATCTTGTTGTCAAAAGAGGAGCAAATCACCCTGATGACGGTATGCGAACGGCCAGGTGCACCCGAGTGTCCCGGCAACCCGATCACGTCTGCCGTGTTGCCTTGTGTATGAAGCTGTCGGACTTCCTATCTCCGATCTGTCCGTGCTGCAGCGCGCGTGCCAGGGTTGGAGGGGTTATGGTACGGTCGGTGTAAATACGGGCGCAGATGTGCTTCCCGGCGTAACGTTCACGGCCGGCTCGGACCTGTAAGTTAGGCGGACGTGTACCGAGCGTATGTACATGGATCGACAGGCTAATAGGGGCGACAGGGACGGGACGACAGACTCACGCTCTCTACCGGGTTCTCATGGACAAAACAAAAAAGTATTATCAGTCGCTGCAGGAGCCACCAATGCTACGCACGACCGAGAAGTGAGTAAGCAAACGGCTGTATGTCTTGTTGTGGCTCAAATATCTTAGACCCCGAAGAGGCCTGGCAGGTAGGCGGTCATCAGTCGAGAGAACAGGGCTTGCGAGCGTGATCACGACGGGTTGGGTTAGAATACGCGATGGCAAGCACCGAGGTGTGTCTAGGTGGGCGGGCATGCCGTCGACTGAGCAGACGACTTTCTTGCTCCGGGCGTCTCCGTCGGGGAAATCTTCCAGCTTGGGCGAATGCCCTGTCAAGTCCTAGACTTCCCATGGACCCGGTTGAACCGTCTTGTCTTTGCGTATATTGAAAACGAGGCGTTGGGCCGCTCACTTCGGTCCTGTGAGTGTGCGTCTCGCGGAACACGGCGGCATGGGTAGGATACGCAAACGGCCGGGTTAATCACCTTCACCCGCCAGAAGATTGCAGACTTGCAGCAGGACCCCCTGGCCGACCACGCGTGACAGGAAGTTACTGGAATACTGAGACCGGGGGCAAGCCTGTGACGAGATGCAGTAAAGTAGGTAGACACCTCTGTGACGGAATCGAACGAGGCTGTCCGAAGTATCGGGCCTGGCATATTGGAGGAGTGGAGAAAGAGGGAGAGGACACGGAAGCGGTCTTTGATCAATGGATTGATACATCCTTGCCTGTCCGCAACCGGCTCATCCGTCTGTAGCGTCTGCAAGCCGCCTTGGGGAAGTGGCTGGTACCGTGTTCCCGGTACGAGGCCGCTTGATGCATCGACTGGATGCACCGAAGGGTCGGGCGAAGACTGTCCGAACAGAAACGACAAGGCGGAATAGAGGGCCACCGGCCCGTGGAGAGACAAGCCAGGTCTTGCGAGCTCGGAAAGTCTCATCAAGACGGGAGGGCGATGAAGCATCTCCACCTCAGTCACTAGCCGCCCGGGCGAGAGCGTCTCGTCTCGCCCTCGCACATCATGCGCATACACCAGCACGTACTGCACCCCACCCCTTTGCCTTGATGGGCCGACAGTCTGGGTAGGCTCGTTTGCACGGCACAAAGGAGATGCGGTGCTCTAGCCGCCCCAATGTTGTGGGAGGGTCTGTTGTGAGGCGTAAATGCGAGTCATCTCCGTGCCATGGAAGCAAGACACACGCTGCTGCTTGCCGCCGTCCGCCCGAGAGCGGATAAAGGCCGTAAGGAGGGATGACGAAGAGGGGTGGGCGCGTGCCACAGCAGTAGGCGACACAGACGCAAAAAAGGACATAAATGACAGACAGGCAGTGCGACCTGCACAAATCTCATTATCGAGGAGTCTGCTTGTCACATGGCGCGGGTCTTTCTCCCAAGGGCCAGGCGCATGGGCTCCCCTTTCCGGCCATCTGGTTTCGTCTTGCCGCATGGCGCGACTGGCAGACGGGGAAGGCCGGAAGCGGCAGGATCCCGCGTCTGGCCAACAGACCCACCAGTGCTATCAGCAGAGACGCGTACGAGCATGGCGGGCGGGGCGACACTGGCACTGAGCTCCCAGGCACAACACCGGTAGACACGAGGTACCCAGGCAAATGGGCGCCCTGTAAGACAAAGCATCAAACAAGGTCGCACAGCGCCATCTTTCCGTAGTCCAGGCTAGGCAGGCTCTGGCGAGCACAACATCTGTGGTGATAGAGAAAAAAAAAGCTGCCCCAGTGAGGCAGCCATCCGCGTAGGCATCGTTGCGTCCAGATCAAGACTAGAGAAACGGGCGGGCATGGGAGCACAAGTGTGAGTGGGTGGCCGAGTGTAGGCTGGCTGGTCGCAAATGTTGGGGCGACCGAGTCTGGATCTGGCACGGAAGGAACACAGCCAAACGACGCCTGTTTTTGCCTCACCTTATGATATAACCCCTCTGGGAGTGCCTAGCAGTCGCATCGGCCATACCACCGTGGGAAGGTGGCCATATCACGGACCGTCTGGACACCGGCCATGTAGCAGAGTAGCCTGTCGAACCCGATGCCAAAGCCACCGTGCGGGGGACAGCCCCACCGACGAAGGTCGACGTACCAGTCAAGGCCGCCGCTTGCTGCGGGTGGCGAGGAGGGCATGGCGGCAGCGCTGGGGTTGGACGACGGACCATCTCCGTTGCTGGCACCGTGGTGGGAGGACTGGCGGGCGCCTGCGTCGGCGGGCGGTATCACCATTCCGCGCCACCGCATCGCATTCAGCAACGGCTGCAGGCGGTGCTCACGCATGGATCCGCCCGCAATCTCGCAGAGGTCCGGGACAAGCAGGTCAAAGCAGTCCACTGTCACACGCTTCGGCGTGCCAGCGCCAGCAGCCTCCGACGGCGACACGCCGGCCGAAAGCTGTCCGGGTGGCGACGACCCGAGCATGTAGAAGGCCTTGATGTCGCGCGGGTAGTGTGTGACGAAGACGGGCCTCGTCCCCTCGCCGACAACAGCTGCGATGTACCGCTCGTGTTCGGCTTGTAACCCGTGGTCCCACTCGGGCGCAAACAGGAATCGGCTGGGCTTGGCTAGCGCCTCCTTTTGCAGCAGGGCCATGGCCTCCGTGTACGTGATGCGCGGCCAGGCTGGCGACATGAGCCCGCCCCAGCGCTTGTCAATATCTTCACATGAGACGTGGCTGTCCTGGCCGTCCTCCTTGACGGCGCGACCTTGGCGGACGTCGTGGAATACCCGTGTGCTGTGCAGCTCACGGGTCACGCAGCGGAGTAGGTCCTCCACCAGGTCCATGACCGCATCCACGCCGTCTACAAAGGCCATCTCGGCCTCCAGCATGTAGAACTCGCTCAGGTGCCTGGCGGTTTCGCTCTCCTCCGCCCGGAACGTCGGAGACAGGGTCCAGACATTGTTGACCGACTGAGCCAGTGCCTCCAGATGGAGCTGAGACGAGACAGTGAGGTACTTTGGGGATCCAAAGAAGGGCGGTGCGGAAGCGGTTGTCTCGCCCGCGCCGTCACCGCCGTTGCTGGCAAGGTCGGCTGCTGGGCGTAGAGTGAAGGCCTCCCCGGCGCCCTCGCAGTCAGACGACGTGATGATGGGCGGGTGTGTCTGGACAAAGTCGCGCGAAGCGAAGAATTGAGACACCTCGCGGGTAACCTCGGACCGTAGACGGAGCAGGGCCGAGTTCAAGGCCGTCCGGGAGCGGAGATGGGGCAAGGTGCGGAGGAACTCGGGCGTATGGTACTTCTTCTGTATAGGGTACGTCTGGGAAGGAGCACACAAGGAAGGAGCAGCATCTCGGTCAGTCGTGCTGCTCCAGTACGGACTGCGTGGTCAAGAGACGAGGGTGGGTGGACGGGGAGCGACAAACAAGGAATTGTACCAGATCCCCGGATCTAGGTTCCCTTACCTTGGCATCGGACGGTCCTACGACGACGGCCTGGTCGACCCGGAGCTCGTGGCTTTGGCCAGCGCCCTGGGACTTGACCCAGGAGCCGACGAAGCGAACGGCAGCGCCAACGGAGAGACTAATAGACTCAGGACCAAATACCAATCAGCTATCCGAGACACAAGCAAGTTTGGGGCGGGCGCCCACCGCAGGGTAAGAGGCGGTGGAGGGTGAGAGAAATAACCATGATTTTTTTCAAGTGTAGCAAGAAAAAAGAAATAAACAAATAAAATACACCAAATGGACAACAATACACGCATGGGGGCCCAGAGCAATGCTGGCATGGTGGTACACACCCACTAGCCTGGTCGACGGGAACGACGGCCTGCAGCGCGTTCAGCGACGACCCGTCGGCCAGCGAGACGAACAAGGCAGTCTTCATGGACCGCACGGAGCGTATGTATCCATTGACAACGACATCCGGAACGTCGCTCTCTGGGGACCATTCTAGCAGCTTCGCGATACTACGGGGTGGGGGGGTCTTGGAGCTGAGGGGCGAAGACGAGGCGGGCGACGAGTAGTGGCGGCGGCCGAGGATGGCAGGAACGCGCCATGTCGAGCCGAGGCAGCGCGAGGAGGCCGTGGCGGCACCAGCACTGGCAGCAACGAGGCGTAGCCGTCTTGCGGCCGGACGGCAGATGCTGCTGCTGGCTGCAGCTGAGAGACAACCGCCAATCGGCCTCATTTCCGGGCGTGTCTGGGATCCAGGAGGTGGTGTCTTATGAGACGGACCGTGGTGCCTGCAAAAGGGGAGGTCGATATCGTCGAAAGGCGCGTCGTGGTGGGGGAGGGAGGGGTCGCGATCGGCATGGGTCTAGGGAGGTAGGGAGAGTGACGGCAA